>JBBKCR010000006.1:20545610-20558557 GCA_037577295.1 Ladigesia roloffi | reverse complement strand
TTGTCTGAGGTGTGTCAGTCTGAGGTGTTTTGTCTGAGGTGTGTCAGTCTGAGGTGTGTCAGTCTGAGGTGTTTTGTTTGCATTCAGACAAACAAGCTGGTGTCACCTAAGGCTGTAAGCTTGCAGGCTAACAGTTAGATGTTACCTTCGGCTTCTTTAGTATTTAGTGTTTAGTATACTCTTTGTTTAGTATTCAAGTTAACACTTCACCTTGTTTTTTCTTCAGCCTAATAAAGTGCGAACTGAGCAGAAGGAGCTAAGAATGTTGTGTGCAGAAGACGAACAGAGCCGAACATGCTGGATGACCGCTTTCAGACTGTTCAAGGTACGGTACCCTTTCCCTTTTTGTCTTGAGTCAAGATCAATATTATTAAGAGCTTTTGGTTTTGAATTAAGCAGGAATAGCCGGAACCTCCTATGTAGAAAAATTTTTCAGGATTTACACCATTCACTGAATTTCTTGCTCTCTTTATGCGTGTCTTTATGCAGTATGGAATTCTTCTTTATCAGAACTACAAAATCCCACAGCAGAGAAAAGCTTTGCTCTCACACTTCTCAACACCAGTGGTGAGCTCCCACTTTCTTCCCTCTACTTTACTTTTCTTGAAATCCAACACAGATTTCAGATTTGATACAAATGTGAGAACTTTTAATTGTTGATTGTGATGTTGGTAAATATACACAAACTATAAAAATGTGTTGTTATAAATTCTTTTTTTATTATTATTTTATTATTATAAAAATGGTCCATGGGTACTCATAAGAAACACTAGTTTTTAGTTACTTCTATTTTCTAGTTGTTGTTGATTTTTTTTTAGGCCAAACTACTATTGTACATTCACACACCAAATAGTATTGAAATATAGACAAATTTCAATTTAGTTCAATTCCATTTTAATTCTGCCATGTTGAGTTTTATGAAAAAAGTTTTAAATGTTTTTTAAATGAATGTCCATTTTCCTACTATTCATAACGTATGATGTGTTTTGTCCTTTCCAATTGTGCATTCCAAACTGCAGTTTTGGTTGTTTTGGTTCAGTTAAAAATAAATACTCTCACCCCAATAGTTCCAAAAATAATTTATGACTCCACATTTCATGTCAAAATTATCTTTTAAGACGATTTTGAGCCAAACTTATGTCAATTTATTAATTCCACCTTCGTCTCTCCTCAGAGGAGTGTGTCCGAGAACTCTCTGGTCGCCATGGATTTCTCAGGGACAATAGGCAGGGTCATCGACAATCCTGTGGAGGCCCAGAGCGCTGCACTGGAGGAGGGCCATGCCTGGAGGGTGAGGATCAAGTCTTAGCTTTTACTACATATACAGTGCCTGGCAAAAGCCTTGTCGCTTAATTAAGTTGTAGGAACAACAAATAATAACTTGACTTGTAGATAATCAATTGGAATCAGAAATGACCTGTAAGCAAGGCAAAGCCTTCTAGATTATGTTTATTATACCAAAAGATGTATTTAGAATACAGAAACATGTTACAATAACATCAGTACATAAAGTCATAGTGCCTTGAAAAAAACAATTAATAACTTGTAATAACCTGTATGAGTTATAGGAACACATCCATAGGTCTTGGCAATAACTGTAATAACTTTTTGATAAAATCATCTGGAATGGCAAAGAAAGCAGTCTTGCAGGATTCCCAGAGTTCATCAACTTTCTATCGTTTCATCTTTCAAATCTCTTCCTTCATTTTACCCCACACATGCTCAGTAACTCAGGTGTTCTGGACTTTAACAAACTGTGAACATCAGGACATCAGGTTTCATTTGTCACCTAGTTATTAAAGTGAAAGCCCTCGGCATTAAATTAATATATATTTGTAACAATTGATTGATTAAAAATAAAGATATATGCCTATTTAAGTTGCTGTGAAAAGGCAGCTGTCAATTACTGGTACCTTTATTAACCAGAAATGCTGCAAATACTGCAGAAACTGCAAGAGACCTGTTGGAACCTGCATGGACCCAAGATTCACCCAGAAAACAGTCAAGTTTGGTGATGGAAAAATCATGGATTTGGTTTACATCTTGTCACATAAGGACATAGGAAAGTAAAAAGGCTCATACTTTATTTCTAATCAAACGATTGTTACAATAAATGTACCAATTTAATTCCAAGGGCTTTCACATTAATAACAGAGTGCAAAATAAAAAGTGTCTTGTGGTTCACAGCTTGTTAAAGTCCATAACACCTGAATTATTAAGCATGTCTGGGGTAAGATGAAGGAGGAGACTTGGAAGATGAAACCAAAGAATCTCTACGAACTCTGGGAGTCCTGCAAAACTGCTGTCTTTGCCATTCCAGATGATTTCTTTAACAAGTTATTACAGATATTTCCAAGACATATAGATGCAGTCCTCCAAGCTCATGGAAGTCATACATGTTATTCATTCTTTTTTCCAAGGCACCATGACTTTATGTTCAGATGTTACTGTAACATGTTTGTGTATTCTAAAAACATATATGTATAATTTCTACATTATTTTTGTAAACGCTAAAACTTTTGTTCAGGCTAAATTTGACCTTTCTGTATTAATTAAATGCTACAACTCAATGAATGATGCAAAACTTTATTTTGGTATAATAAGCATAATCTAGAGGGCTTTACATTTCTTACAAGCTCTTTTTGATTCCAACTGTTCAAGTTATTATTTGTTGTTCCTACAACTTGCTTAGAAGACAAGTGCCAGGCACTGTATACATTAACATTTCATCTGTTTACAACGAGCATTAGACTTGTATGTGTTTGGCCAATGTCCAGTCTTACTCACCTTCACCTGACTGCATTGTGGTGGGTAACAGAACAGTGGAGTGGACACAAGTAAAACCCAAGATTAGATAACGTTTAAAACAAAGGAAAAAATTTAAGAAGCACCATAAATTGCAACTTGTCTGAAATTGTACCTTTTTAGTGCTTGTAATGAACTGTAGTTTGACAAACACCCCCTCTCTTTTTTTTGTTTTGTTTACAGAAGAGAAGTCAACGCATGAACAATCTGGGAAGCCCTAGTCCCTTACACCCCTCATCATTAAGTGGAGGTACATTTCATTTAATCTGCAGAGCTACAAACCGTGGAATTTGTTATAACTCCGTTTAATAATAGGAACATTTTGTTAAAAGATTCAACCTGACATTTCAGATCATGTTAAAAATGTGGGTAAATGGGCCAGTTTACCAAAAATAAGATTAGACCTTGAATATTATGCCCTTGGCTTTTGATATATGTTGTTTTCTATCCAAATCCTCTCATGTCTATTGCATAAAACATTCCTGAAAACTATCTCACTGTACCATTGCTGCTTCATACTGTTCCACATGATTCTACGTTAAAGTGCTTTGCTTAGGCTGCTCTTTCAATGTCTTCTCCACTACATAGTAATACACAAAACTCAGCTTTGGTTTCATGGTCGGATCACACGGGAGGAATCACATAGGGTGATTCACCAACAGGGACAAGTGGATGGGTATGGATTCATCTCATTGCATTTTTCCATATGCATTTACCTTTTCAGTGTTAATATTAAAGCAAAATTTTATTTGTGATAATACAATGTTTAGTGTAGATCAAATGTGTCTTGTTTTGTAACTGAATATTTCTTTTTATGTATCAGATTGTTTCTTTTGAGGGACAGCCAGAGCAACCCTAAGGCTTTTGTGCTGACACTGTGCCACCACCAGAAAATCAAACACTTTCAAATTTTGCCAGTAAGCCCCATGTCCCTTTTCTTTAAACATCAGTGCAGTGTTTGAAAGCTTTTTGTAGAATTTGATACATTTGATGATCTGATTACTGAGTTGTTCTTTCATCATTTGTTGTGCTTTCTCCAGTGTGAAGAGGACGGTCAGATGTTCTTTAGCCTTGATGATGGCACCACCAAATTCACAGACCTGATCCAACTTGTGGAGTTCTACCAGCTCAACAAAGGAGTCTTGCCTTGCAAACTCAAGCACCCCTGCACCATTGTGGCCTTATGACTCCCAAAATTGGACTTTGCCTAGAGACAAGCCCTCTGCTCTCTGAGAAACCAACATTATTTCAGTGGTTTAGTGCCGTGCAGAGCCGCGTAGAGAATGGTTGTCCTCAGATGAGTACACTGCAAGTGTTCCTCTGTGCTTTAGAGAAGACCACAAGTGCAAACAGGACCATGATGAAGCTCACATCCTGGTTGCCAACAAGCCTTCATCTGCTGACAAGCATGGTTCTCTGCAGGGTTTCTCCATCATACATTTAATCAGGAGGTCCTGTTTAGATGTGCACTTGTTCAAAGATCCTGTTTGATCTAATCAGGAGGGTCATTGTTTGGGAAGATCTCCAGAACCGGTAGATTGTTCAAGATTGGTTTGCTTACATCTAGTTTGCAAGTTTCATTTTGTTTTTGTGTTCAACAACAGGGAACAGCTTTGCTAAAATTATGTAGTTTAAAATCCAAACTGCATTTGCTTCCCCTCTCTTTGTAAACATTACATTTTTTAGAGCTGGAATGATGTCTGCACAAGGTCTTCTGCAGCAGGCACAGTGCTGTGAATAAGAGCTCGGACATGGTCAGTAAAATTACGTTCTCCCTGACCCCATCTGCGTCAGAAGACTCACCTCTTATGGCACCTCTATGGCTTATACCATTTTCAGCCAGTTCTGTTTTTCTAAACCACCAGGTCGCCTTGGTGCAATTCCTTGTCAGTGCTGAGGTGGATTGCTTCAACTAATGCCCCAAATGTTCCATCATTCCTCGATATTTTAAAGCACCTTCTGTCACCTGTATGAGGAACTGCTGTCTGCAGAGGCAGCGTTGGTTACTCCATCAACATCAGCACAACAGCCACCACCATTAGGAAGGGCATCTTGATGGCAAAGTGGAACTAAGTGGAAGAATAACCACTAGGTTACACCCCACCCTCCAAAAGGCTAATTGCAGGGAGCTCTGTTGAACGTGATGGAAACCTGTTAGGCGCGAGAGATGGGAAACCACCTGACCTGCTGCCGCCTCTTGGTTTATCACCAGTCCGTTCAACTTACAGTTTCTCTTTCCGTGTCTGGACAGGTTGTCAATAGGACAGTGCACTGTGAAGCCTGGCTGCAGAACCTTCTGGCATGGTGGGGGTTCTGTTTTCTATTCTGCCTTGTTCTCAACGGTAGCATTAAACACGTTGTTTAATTGTAACACAACTTTATGGAAGAGCCATCTTTTTAGCCTTTGCCTATAATGTATTAAGCTAGATCGAGAAGGCCTAGCCACCGTGTCTACAAGCTCACCTGAGTGACCATTGTTTCACAGATAAAGATACAAGTGATGCAATCATTTTTAAGTATTGTTTCCATGAATCTATTTATTTATCTGGATTTGAAAGATTACTTGAAATTTAGTGAATTTCTCAGCGCTGTTCAATACTGTTCTTCCACAGTTTCACAACCTTATTGAGCCTCGTTTTTCTTTTTCTTCATTTTCATTTTTTGATACATTATCCATGCTTCTTTGAATCGTTCATCATTTTTTTATCCATCATCTACAGTAGGATTTTATTACCCCCTTGTCTGACTTATCATTCATTTCCCAAACATTTATGTAAAGAGCAGATTTGGCTTAAACATAAATGTCAGCAATGTTATTCTGTTCTTCATGTAAGGAATTCCCAAATGTAAGGAATTCTTTATTTTGTTAACTAGCTAATTTTTGTTATTTTACTCCATGCAGAAAGCAGGAAGCATGGCTCCTTTTCTGTGCTATGGATCATAAATGGTAAACACCACACCCATGGCAACTTTCTTTTGGCAAAAATGAAGAAACAAAGACAGTCCTTTTCAATGTGAATCCCCCTAATAGCACTTTGATAAGAGACATTACATAATGGTTAATGAACACACACTAAATCCAAGTACCATAACTGTAGTAAACACTGAACTGAGGAAAACATCATGTCTGGCTACTAGTACTTGTACAAGTGTGCAATGATGGTATTGGCATTGGAGTAAGACGAATCCAGACACAGAGCAGAGTTTTGGTTCTGCTGATTAGACTTAATGTGCCTGAAGTCTGACACACTCCCCATTATTGTAGAGGAGCACGTCCAGATCACAATTGTATTAAAAAAACAATATCTGCAGGCTCCCAGACCAGTTCAGTTCAGTGAGAGTTGCAAATAATTACATTGAACATCTATATAAATGTGTTTCACCGATAACTTGTTCCAATTCCTTACACTTTTCTGAGCATTTCTGTAATCAAAGTGTGCCATAGCTGTTGTCGTTCCCACCACCCTCATTAAAGTGTTCTTTGTTCAGAATTATAATAGTCAAGTTAGTCTCAGATTGAGCTGAAGTCTATCCTTTACTTTATCATGTAATGTACAATTCAATAGCAAACACATATGGCTATTTAAACCATAAAAGGTTTATAGATGTGACACTGTATTTTAGGTTTCCGATCACTACGTTCTATGTTTTATTTTATTTTTTCCACAATGGCATACAAAATGAAGAAACTTGACTATGTGCTTTTTTTTATTTGCTAAAATGTAAATATTGTGTTTATTTTGTGTTTCTTGTCATGTCAAATGACCTTAAAGAATGCTTATGTTTAAATTAAGCTGGTAAAAAACTGGAGTCTGAGGAGAACATCTTGTGGTCAGAGGTCACTATTAAGCTAAAACTTTTTTTTTTAAGTCACTGAATACACTTACGATGAAAATGCTAACGAACCTAGCCCTTGTGGGATCCTCGTGATAGTGTTTTCTTGTTTTCACAGTTCAGAAGCTACACTTTAAAGTCTTTTGCATACTGTTCTATTGTTCAGATGAGATGGTAACATGAATCATTTACGACGTGTGAACTGTTTTGAGAGTTATATCAGTGATTGAAATAAATGTCAATTTTTATATTTAAGAGACATGAATGTAACTGGGTTGCTCAGGGTTGATTAAGGAGCCTGATGAGGCCGGGTCCACCTGGACCGGCACCATTCTACAACTTTCTATCTCCTTTCGCTTTTACTTCAACAGCTCACGGTGTTCTTTTCACTGAGCTTTAGTGTACACCAAACTCTTCCGTATTTTCTTTTTTTTTATGGAAAGTGATTCTATCTTGTATTGTCACTAAAAAATTGGTAAGCCGAAAAGTTGTCATTTTTTTCAGCCCCTTCAATTTCTCAGAGCCTAAAATCCTGCAGGTGCCTCAGAACACCCGCACCCCAATCCCCAATACACACCTTTTGTAGACATTTGTTGGTATCAGACTTAGAATCTAGCGTAAGATTTGCCTTTTGTGTCATGTAGAACATGATAACATGGACAACAGTACAGTTGCTCCTACATCATCAGTCTTAAGGTCATGGCACACTGACCCAGTACTGTTTAAGAGCACTAGGCTTTACTGACAAGACAAACCGTATGAGAACATTCTACAACAGTGTGATTACAGGAGAGCATTTTAGATGTGGGTGAATAGTGAGAGTGTTCTAGAACGGTGTGAAAAGCGGAGAGCATAATAGAACAGTGTCGATAGAGGAGAGCATTCTAGAACAGGATCCGTATGGGAGAGCATTCTGGAACTGTAAAAATGGGAGAGCATTATATAACCGTATGAATAGAGAGAGCGTACTAGAACGGTGTAAGTATAGAGAGTATTCCATAACGTTATGAATAGAGAACATTGTAGATCAATGAATAGAGTGAGCATTCTAGAACCGTATGAGTATGGGAGAGCATTCTAGAACGGTGTGAAAACGGGGGAGCTCTCTAGAACAGAATGAAGAGAGCATTCTAGAGCAGTGTGAATAGAGGAGAGCATTCAAGAACATTGAGAACCGAGGAGAGCGTTGTAGAACAGTGAATAGAGCGTTCAGGATAGGGAATAAGGGACGGGGGAGAGCATTGTAGAAAAAGGAGTGGAATGGGGCACTCTAGAGCAGAGCAGAGTATAGAGAAACACTATAGAGGGTCAGTGTGCTGTGGACTTGAGACTGAACACTTTAGTGTTCCACTCCTGTTATAAAAACTTAGAGCACAAGTGGTTGTTTTGGCTCTTTCAGTCTGTCAGTCTAGAAAAGACTGGAGAGCTTTCAGATAAGCACTCCTGCTCTTCCACAACCTCTCCACAGTGCGTCCCTCATTTCTCTGGTTCTGAGTGATTATGTGCTTTGCAGCTGTCAAACTGGCCCACACACACACACACCATATATATCATACATCTTTCAGGGAATGTCAAAAATTAAGAAAAAAGAGCACCTTTTTTTCATCTTTGGACGATCCTGTATTGGAAGTGCTTTTTTTTGGTTCTGTAAATAGGTGAATGGCTTACAAATCCTAATTGTAACCTTTTCAGGTATTTTTGTACAAATAAGGGACTGCTATATTCTGTTTATTGTAAATAGAATAAAACATTAATACATTGCTATAACTCGGGCTGTGCTGATATTATGTTGGCAGGTGAGCTAAACCAGCGCTAGATATGAAACCTGTATGGATGAACACAGTTGTGGGGTCTTACTTCACTCGGTGTAGCTGAAAACAAACTAGGTTGTTGTACTTCCGGTTCCTGACCAGAACTCAATCAGAATGGTAGAGTTTTGTTTCCAAATATTTTCTTCTAATAATTTCTTCCCTGATGGGCAAAAGGTACAACAAAGTTTGTATTGACCAAAAAAAAGGCATTTCTGCTGCCTGGGTGAGAGAGATTTTGTTCGGTCCTGTACATAATACACAGAATGTTCTAAAGTTTGTAGACATTTCCTCTAAAATTACTTCTGATCTGGGTCACATTTTTCTGCAGTAAGTGCCACTGTTTGTACTGGCAGATTTTGCACTATATGTTAAAACAATGCAGTTATTGCATTCAGTTGCGAGGGCACTAGTGAGATCAGGTGGAGATGCAGGATGGTGGATCGTAAACACTCAAATGGCATTGGGCACTTCTCTAACAGCAGGACTTCTCTATAGACATTATACAAGCTGTGTGTACACTCTTCAGGTGCATATTAAAACAGCTGGACTCACTAATTAAAAGAAGTGGCTGGAAATTTCTGGGCATTTTAAGGTTTTTGCGAATGCTCACTTTTTATCCGCAGGGTTAAGGTCAGTCCCACTTTAGTGGAGTGAGTTCGGGAATTCTTTTCTCGATGTGAATTGAAATCTAAAGCATGAGTGGCCTAAACATTTAAAGGGGCTTTCAAGCCTGTTGATATTTGTCACTGTATCTCACTTTGAAAGTTTTTGCAGTTTGCCGTTTTATCATTTTCATATTTTCAATCCTGTCTCACTGAAGTTTCCAGCAGCCTTATGGAATTACACACAACAATCCGCAATCCTCGTGGGGCATAACCAGGCCTTGTTGTGAGCCCTATTAATATATAGGCTTATATTGTGGTACCCACGCCCTGCTCCTGGATCTCCACTGCTCAGTTCCTAACACATGACCCTGATTATTAAACCCTAGTTTGAAGCAGGTCTGTGAAAGCCGGACAACAGTAAAACCCAGGACCAATGCTGGGAATCTAGAGTTGGGAATCACTTCACAGCATAGCACACAGTAGGAAAAATATACAGGTTCATTAACAAAAAACCCTCCAACAGTCAGTAAAGAAAATGCACTTTTACAGGCATGGTGGTCTGCAGCCCTTTCACTGAATAAACGCTTGTACTCTTTGGGAAAGTGTCCTGCCTCCTGACTGAAACCGAGGTTTTATTCTGCCACTGCTTGTGCCTTTAGGTTAGTGGTTTATGTGACACAGCGAGGGTGGACATTATGGATGAGCAATACCACTCATCTTTTTATTTTATACAAACTAATGCAGAGGCCAGTATTCCAACATATTATTACAGGAATTCATCCTGTGCATGTAAATTGTTGTAATTTCTAATGTGAAAACTGAAAAACCTCTATTTTACATTAGTATGTGTGTCTGGGCCTGCTGTTAACCATGTGGTGCTTGGATGGTGGACTATATCTCTGCACAACAGTAATACTTCTGTGGCCTTGGTACGTTAGTGGTAGAGGATATAAGGCACAGCTGATCTGGAGGTCTACACAAGCAGTTTTTAAGTTTTTCAGTCTGTTTGCCAGTTTCATCAGCACCGGACACAAGACCGTGGCCCAACACGGATGTACTTTCATGGTGCTGCCAGTAGATGGCAGACAATAACTTCACCTAGACTGCGGAGCGTGTTGAGTTCTGCTTGGAGCACTGAATTATCCTTATAGCAAACTGAAGAAGAGCTGTGATAAAAATGTAAAATAGAAAAGATCAAAAAACACAATCATCTATGCTGATTGACTGGTCATATAAGTCTTAAATAATTTGCTACTGTAAAGATACTATGAATTGCTATATATTAGTATACATGCATAATTGTTCTATTATTTGACACACACACGCACACACACACACTATATAAACTAGTGGTTCTCAACCTTTTTTGCACAAACGCCCCCTGACCTCATCATGAGCCTCGTAAGGCCCCCCAAAATAATAAATTAATAATAGTTTATTATAATTATTAAAATTATTATTATTATTATTATTATTACAAATTATAATTATTTTTGTTGTTATCATTAGTATTATAATGAGGAAGATTAAGATAATTATAGTTGTATAAATGTTATCGTATGAATGAGTAGCCTTATGAAGTCTATGTTCGAAAACCTCAAGGCTTTGTGCTGAGATGCTGGCAAGCCTATTTTGTGGAACATGATCAAATTCATTCCAATAGCCTAGCCTACATCATATATGTGCCTGTGTGTAATCTACTCTTTTCAGTGTATTATTTGAGCAACGAGTGAAAAAAAAGAAAACTTCAAGCAAAAACTGAGTGATGGAAAGTAGCCACATATACTGACGGCTTATTTAATAAAACAAGAAGCACCAGTTAGTGTGAGCCCTGTCCTTGGCCTTTCGCTGCAAGCTTTTTAACTTTAGGACACAGAGACCTCTAACTATATAACAGAGATCTACATTTGAATTTGGTTGTTTTAATATTATATTATTTTTAAATCGGCAGTTGAACGTGTGCATCGGAGCTTTGCTGCTCGGAAAGTCCGTGGTGGTCAAAAGTAATGGGACACGGCGATTTTTTTATGCCCAGCACAGCATATAAAATAACTATTTTCACTATGTCTGTGGATCCCTGTTATCTATTTTGAACTACTAAACACTTTCTGTGTAATCGCACAACTCACTTCTGCGTCCAGCAATCGACGTCCTTATAGGTGTGGCGTCATATGCAGAACATTAATAACTAACTGTGCTTGTGTACATTTTGATTGGCTGTGAGGGAAACTGTCAGAGCACCAGGCGCTGGAATTCCTATTTATTTCTAATCATTCCATGAATAATTTCAAATTAACAAAGTATGTTTATTGTATATGCTTAAAAATTCAAACTAATAGAATTGATGCCCCCCATTGCATCTGAACGCCCCCCTTTCAGTTGTCTCATTCTCAACGCCCCCGATGGGTTTCAAACGCCCCCAGGGGAGCGGTACCGCCCCTGTTGAGAAACGCTGATATAAACAAAAGTATTGAAGAATCTGACCATTAATCCAACAGAGACTTCAATGATATTCAAATACATAGATTTTAATATGAAGTTGGTTCCCCATTGCAGCTATAACAGCTTCCAATTTTCTTGGTAGGCGTTCCATATGTTTTTGGAGTTTCTATGATATTTTTGCCCATTCATTCTGTGGAGCATTTATAAGGCCAGACACTGATTTTGGACAAGATGGCATTTTTACGGACCTTTAGTAATTATACTCTTTGGTTCATAAACTTTTTAATCTTGCGTCATTTACTGAGATTCACAGCCTGATATGTTTCTCATCAAAATGCAAATCCTCACTTTTTGAAGACAAATCACACACCAGCAGGCAGGATATATATGATTGTGTATATATGATTGTTAGATAAAATCTAAACAAAATCCAACGATAATCCAACACTGACACCTGACGCACCTGACGTTGATTCGCTGACTCCACGTTAAAATGCCAGCTGGGAAGGCTTCCCGCACGTCTCGACCCGGTCTGAAAGCGGGGGATTTCTTCTGTTAATACTCCGTAAATGTGCACTTAAGGTAATAAAAAAACAGTACATTTTCCCACTTTCTGAAAATAAACTCGGACGCCCCGGACAGGACGTGAATAACGAACATATCCGGGGAAACCCGGACGTTTGGTCACCCTAGTATGGTGTCAGTATAACTGCAGGGCAATATTTGTGCAAAATGTTTAAGTAAAAATCAGAAAAACCTGCATGTAACAGTATCAAGCCAGTAACACATTAGATCTTAGCCACATCAGTAATGTATGCCAAGAACTTTAATCTGTGTCTTAAAATCTGGCCTCAAATCTATATGTTGGCAGACAGGTTCACTGCCCACATTTCTTCTGAAACCAGGGGTTTTAATGTGTTTGTCCCGTGGGTTTTGTCTCCTCTTAATACAGCAAAAGCCTCTACTGTACTTGGAAGTCTTTGCCCCGGGTCTTAGAACATTGCTTTGTTCAACCTTCTGACTTTCATCAGAGCATTAGTGAGGTCAGGTACTGAGGTTGGGTGAGAAATCCAAAGTAAAGGTTGTGTCAAAAAGACCTGTTTTAGGTACATAATACCAATATTAATTGCATTATGGGACTGAAAAAGAAAACAGGATATTGACATGAATAATTATGTTTGATTTAAAAAATGTTGTTGTTTGATTAAATCTCTAGTTACAGTAATCAGAAGAGTAAACTTGATACTAAGCTTCCTTGCTCTATTACAAATTTACTGCTGTCAGAATTGTGAAATCCATCAAAGTGTAAGGATCACAATGCATTGATTGTGAAAGTACAGATAAAAGTCAAACATTCACAATTGTCCCTGTTTTACCAATCAACTCAGGCATGTTGTTCAAGCTTTGGTTCTTTTGTCTTAGATATGGGGAAATGAGGATTGGATTATAT
>JBBKCR010000006.1:20526798-20545510 GCA_037577295.1 Ladigesia roloffi | reverse complement strand
ACAACCTAGCTTGAAACGTGTATTTATTTACCTATGTGTCCAGCACTATTGGTCAAATAGACAGTCAGTTACTTGTTATTATACTCACAAAACTTAGTTGATTGGAGAAATCACTGATAATTAATTTGTATTTTAACAATAATCATGGTGTGATGTAACATGCGAATAACAAAGATGTATGTGATATACATTTAAATTTTATTTTTCGAGGGCTACATAAAGTTTTCCCTCACATAAAAATATTTTTTTAATGTGCGCTGCTCACTCCTGCTTATGAAAGAAGCTGCGTGTGGGCGCATTGTCAATACTTCCACGTCCCAGGTGTCCATATCATAGCCTTTGAACAATGCGCGAATGACTACAAAGCAGGTTTTTTCTGGTCAGTGGCGCAATGTCTTTCACTTCTCATAAAATAGCAAATTCACGCTATGCACCTCGCCACACCCCTTCTTTTGGGGGACACGCCTGACTTGGCGCAATGCCATCTGCTATAATGACAACATCGATTTCTGCCGCAAAAAAATTAACAATGCGCTCGCACAAAATAGCAATGATGGGTTGCGCCAGTGATGAAAGCTTGTTGCGCCGTGTGCATTATCGGGCCCAATGTGATTAACAGTTACATTGTGATTTTGCACACTGCCTTTTTACATTAGGCCATATAGGTTTGGACACTTTTTTCCTTAATCAGAAACATTAAAATATTACAAAAAAAGAAATCATATACTTTTTCTCAGTACAGTAAATGTACTGTTCAGCAAGGGAATTTTGAAAAGTAAAATTAATAAAATTAACTGTCTAATTAAGGCTAATTGAGTTTTACCTGATTCTCCTCTGAGAAGATAACAAACAATCCGATTACAGTGCAACCAGAGAGTCATCATTATCATTATCTCTCTCTCTCTTTCTCTCTCTCTCTATTATATATCTGCTAAGTGGATGTCTGAGCTGCTGACCTGTAAAATGTCAATTTTGCCCTGTTTGATGACTAGTCTCAATACTAATACAAATACTCACATGTGTGTTTTACTCCAGCCGGTCCGGAGAGATGTTGCGTGGTCACCGAATTCCAAACACACTGACAGCTTGAAGCAAACAGAGTACAAGAAAACTGTATCACTCCTGCAAAAGACGTGCTCCCTGCAGAGGACGAGTGAAGCGTCCCCGCAACGCTTCAGTCCATGAGTCGCTTCTAGCAGTTTCTGCTATTAACCCCTGTGATCCTGTCATTACAGATTTAAGAAGCCAGTCAAACACGGGACGGTGGGAGGCGGTTAAGGTGCAGGGTCCCGCAGGCTGTGAGTCTTACAAGAGTGGTTTGAGTTTGTGTTTAAAAGAAGTGTAGGAGACACGATGTGCTCCTGAACAAACTGAAATCCTTGGTTTTCATTAAAGAAAGAAAAGAAACACTGTATTACACGTTTCTGTCTGCGTCCTGTTCTCATCTCATTGTCACAAACTGTGAGACATCGAAACTCAAGATGGCGCTGGTGTGTGTGGCTTGCTGTTTGCTCCTTCTATTAGTGTTTATGTTTTTACTGTTTGTATGTTTTGTTAGCGCTCTAATAGTGTATGATCGCCAAACACTACTGAATCTTCGTCCTTTCATCCAAGATTCCCAAGCTCTAGCTAAGCTAGAATTCAAAAATGGATTGTTACCCCCATTTCAAGCGAGGATTCCACCGGACCTCCACCTCGTCCCGGCTCTACCTTCTCGGCCCAAGCGTTCTCGTTGTCGGGGAAAGCGGGGTGGTAGACTTGTGAGTCTCAGCGCTTGCCTAGTAGGAAATGCCTCACCCCTTTCGATTAGGTTTGGTGCTGTGGCTGGTCTTGCTATCTCCCGACGCTTTTTGGACTGTGTTCGTGGTTGCCTGGTGCCTGTCATCGGCCTGGGAGAGGTGTTTCGGCCCTGCTCCCCTCGTCCGCACTGGCACTGTGTTAAAGGGATAGTTCACCCCAAAATGAAAATCTGATATTTATTTGTTTACCCCTAGGGCATCCAAGTCGAAGGTGACTTTGTTTCCTCAGCAGAACACAAACGCAGATAATTAGCTTTAGCCATAGCAGTCTGGTAATCATTTAATAGAAGTGGATGGGTGTCAGACCTTTCAAAATAAACAAACCATGCACAGACACGTCTAGATTACTCCCCGTGGCTCATGACTACACATTGATGTCTTAAGACATGAAACGATCGCTTTTTGTGAGAAACTGAGCAGTATTTGTATCCTTTTTTACCTCTGAAAGACGACCGTCTCGAGCCCCCTGTGAATGCTCTTTGGCGTAGGTTACGCAAACGCCGTAAGTGATCTGTTTCGTGAAAACGTCACTCGTTTACACAGAGCACAGAGATTCCGGTGTTTGCGTATCCTAGCTCGAGACGGTCATTTCATGCCTTAAGACATCAATTTGTCGTCACAAGCCATGGGGTGTTATCTGGACTTATCTGTGCATGATTTTTTTCATTTTGAAAGGTCTGATGCTTATCCACTTCCATTAAATGACTACCAGACTGCTACGGCTAAAGCTAATAATCTGCTATTGTGTTCTGCTAAAGAAACAAAGTCACCTTCGGCTTGGATGCCCTGGGGGTAAGCATATAAGCATCAGATTTTCATTTTAGGGTGAACTGTCCTTTTAACCACCCCAATCTCCGTGATCTGCGCCAGGCTCCCCGGCCATCTGAAGCTGTTGACCCCCCAGTTCTCACTAGGTTCGGCTTGCTGAACGCTAGATCAGTAGCAAACAAGACATTTGCCTTAAAGGATTTCTTTATGTCCCGGGAACTGGATTTTCTCTGTGTGACTGAGACGTGGCTGAATGTCGGCGAGACTAATTTTTTCACTGAATTCCTACCTGATGACTGTTGATCCTTTAGCACCCCGTGGACATTGGGCCGAGGAGGAGGAACAGCTACAGTTTTTAAGAAACATTATAAATGTAAGTAGATATTTCTCTTCTCCCACGAGTTTTGAACTGAGTTTGGTTGAGCTGGTTTGTTTGAACACAGTGTTATGTGTGGTAGTCTACCAGCCTCCTAAATATAATAAGTACTTTTTAAATGATTTTACTGAGTTTCTAGCGGGGGTGATGCCAAGATATGACCATGTCCTCATTCTTTGGGTTTTTATGTACATGTGTTTTGTCCTGACAAGCCAATTTCAAGAGACTTTTTAATCTTATTGACTCGTTTAATTTAATACAATACGTGTCTGGAGCCACTCAGGAGTCGGGTCACACACTTGATCTTGTTTTATCTCATGGTTTGCCTATTTCTCAGCTTGAGGTTTGTGATCCTGTGCTTTCTGATCATATGCCTGTTTTATTTAAGACGGCTCTTGCCGGTATCAAATTTAAACCTGCCGCTGTGTCACAACACTGCTGTCGTATTATTAACCCTTCCACTGCTGCTCGGTTCTCGGCTGCTTTTGATGTCATTTGTGAAGTATACAATACAGAGCTCATGGCTTTACTCCTCTTGCAAATCTGTTTTAGACATTGTGACTCCATTAAAAATCTGGCAGCCTAAAACTAAATTTGAGCCCTGGCTAAATGATTCGACTTGTGCTGTCAGACAAGACTGCCGTAGAGCTGAGCGAAAGTGGAAGAAAGATAGATTACAGGTGTCTTTTCAAATGGTATGAGACTCCTGGCGGTGGTATCAGATAATTGTAAAGGAGGCTAAAAGGAAACATTTGTCTGATATAATTATAAATAACAGTCACACCCCTCGTCTTTTATTTAAGACTATTGATGCTGCTCTTAATGCCCCACAAGAAGTCTGTATGGAGGTTTCCCCAACTGTTTGTGAAAACTTCCTTAAATCATTTATTTACAATGTTTCTTCTATAAGGGCTTAAATTTCTTCTACTGCCTATGACCCCTCAATCTCTGCCCCTTGCTCAGCTCTTTTTGATAATTTTGAGCCTGTGACACTGTCTTTTGTACAGGAGATTGTTAATAATTTGAAACCTTCTGGCACTCCTAGTGACACTATTCCCCCACTATTTAAGGAAGTTTTTCCTACTATAGGATCCTCTGTTACAGCAGTTATAAACAGCAGCCTGTCTACGGGTGTAGTCCCTGGTCATTTTAAACATGCGGCAGTACAACCAGTGATTAAAAAACATGGCCGAATTTTAGGCCAATTTCTAAATTGCCTTTTATGTCTAAAATCCTTGAGAAGATTGTTTACTGCCAATTAATGGCTTATTAAAGGCTTTTAAGAGCTTTTAATGATATCATTTTAGCCATTTATTCTGGTGAAAGTGTCATCCTGATGCTTTTATATCTAACTGCTGCCTTTGATACAGTGGACCATGTTGTCCTGCTCTCACGTCTCGAGCAGTTGGTGGGCATCAGGGGCTCTGCACTGGAATGGATCAGATCGTATTTGACAGATCGAACTTTCTGTGTCAACTTTGGAAACTCTGTGTCCTCTGTTGCCCCTCTTGTATGTGGAGTCCCCCAGGGTTCAGTTCTTGGCCCTCTTCTTTTTTCCCTGTATTTACTGCCACTTGGATCCATAATTAGGAAGCATGGCATCTCTTTTCATTGTTATGCGGATGACACTCAGATTTATATGCCCCTTAAAAAAGGTGATAACAACATAAATCATTTAGTTAAGTGTCTTGAGGATGTAAGAGCCTGGATGGCTTTGAACTTTTTAAATTTTAATGACAGGAAGACTGAAGTAATGGCCTTTGGTGACTCTGTTGGACTGTCCTCAGTAGATCTGGGGTCCTTTGCTCAGTACGTTAAACAAAATATTACAAACCTTGGGTTTAAGATGGACCCGGATCTTAAACTTGACAGCCAGATTAGATCAGTAGTTAAATCGAATTTCTTCCAACTGAGACAGCTGGCAAAGATTTAACCTATTCTTCCAAGAAAACACTTTGAAACGGTAATTCATGCCTTTGTTACCACTAGGTTAGATTACTGTAATGCACTATATGTAGGGGTTAGTGTGTCCTCCATCTCTCGTCTTCAGATGGTACAGAATGCTGCAGCACACCTTTTAATGGGCTCACGAAAATATGAGCACATTTCCCCCATTTTAGCTTCACTTCACTGGCTGCCCATTCATTTTAGGATAGATTTTAGAACCTTTTATTTACTTTTAAGGCCTTGAATGGTCTTGCTCCCCCCTACCTCGCAGAGCTTCTACAGATTTATACGCCTACCCGCGCTCTCAGGTCAGCTGATCAGCTGCTCTTAAGAGTGCCACAAAGCATAAGCTCAGAGGGGATCGTGCCTTTGCGGTAGCAGCCCCGAAAATTTGGAATGGGTTGCCTTTGTACATCAGACAGGCGTCTTCTGTATCTGATTTTAAATCTCTTTTAAAACGTCACTTTTTTTCCTTGGCTTTTAACACTTTGTGAGACGCTGATTTTATGTATGTATGTTGATGTAATGTGATTTTATGATTTTATTATTGTGTTTTCATCTTTTATGTCTATTTATGTTTTTATATTTTATATTTTAAGCTATTTAATTATTTTTACTTTTATTTTTATTTTTACTTTTATTGTGTACAGCACTTTGGTCCTTTGGTTGGGAGGTGTAAGCTATGGTTTAATCTGATATTTAGGCAAACGCTTGCCCAAATGCTATTGGTATTCATTGTGGCAAGTGTCGTAAGTCCAGCAGCAACCACTGGAGGGCGCTGCAGCCCGACAGGGCGGGATACACCTGTTAAGAGTTTGTGGACTAATGACGGGGACTTTATAACAACAGTCGAGACCGTTGCCCCGCACGGTCTCGTTGAATTGTCTCTTCTCATTTCTTGTCCTTTCATCACCTCTCTCCTCTCTTTGAATGTATTGTCTTCCTGCCCACTTCCTCGCTTCTCTCTCTTCTCCTCTCGTCTCCTTTCATCTCCTCCCCTCTCTTCCTCTTTTTTTGTGATCTTTGTTGTATGTATAGTGCTCACTTGTAATTAAACAATCACCAGTATGGAATTCCGCCTGGAAGTCTCCTCCCTCACCGCCAAACGGTCCCTTCACCGGGCCGTTATGACAGATAGTTCCATGTTGTAAATTATTTATCCTCATACATCTAGATGTATTCTGATAAGAGATATGTTCTCATCTAGATACCTTCTGTCAGCATTTCAGTAGCTGCACATGCATTTTTCCCTTGCAGAAAAAAGATGCAAATACAATTAGGCCTTCTTTGTAAAATATTAAGAGCATGACCTAAACATATGTGCTCATGAAACCTCAGGCAAATTGCATGTTGTGTACCTGGAGAAAAGTGCAAGCGAATTTATGGGCAGAGATTGCTGAGATATCAAAGGATTCCATTTGTTAGATTCATTTCAGGGTTATCAGCATGATTGAAAAATATTATTGTTATATGGAGAAACTAGATATTTTGACACAGGATTCTTAAGATAAGAAGAACCGTTAAAATGCTTTGAGAGTAATTACGTATTTGATCCGTGAAAGCCAGCAACAATTGTATATGTAAATAGAGCCTGAGAATGTGATGTGGATCACCACACTGCACTGAAGCTGAAGTACTAAGAATCAGCAGGGTAAGAAACTAAAACACTCTTAGAAATGTGCTGTATTTCATTGTGCATTGAAATACAAAAGTAATGGAATTGTACTTGAACAATGTTAATTAGCCCTCTAAAATAATGTGAACTTTTTTCTTTCAAAATCTGTTACTCAACAAGATGCTCATTAATGTGTTTGTCGTTCATGTGAAGCCAACTTCTTTTAGCCTAAGATTATAAACTTGCACATATAGATGTTTGTGACAAAAATGACTATTTATCAATATATTAGATTTATTAAATGTATTAGATAGAGAATTCAAGTACATATGTAGATTTGAAGGCATAAATTATGAATTAGTGAGAGAATTGAGCCTTTGTCAAAGAAACTTTAAAGCTAATAAAATTAAGACAGCGATTTGAAATGCTTCCTCAATCCTCAAGTTAAAAGCTCAAGAAAAAGAAAACATTCTGGTACTGTTTTGGACTTGTCCAGATAAAGCTCAGTTCTAAATGCAAAATAAACACTTGTGGTGTTTTTGAGGTGACATAGAAAGAAAATATTCAAACATAGCTGAAGCAAGAAAATATTCAAATAGGTAGCTGAAGCAGTGTGAGATGATGTTAAAATTGCTCGCAAATGATCCTGCTGGAGTAATCGTGTGTGCTGATGCCAAATTAGTTCTCAATTTTTCTGTCAAGACAAATTTCTGTTGAGACAAGAGTTTTCAGGTATATTGATGCTTTGTGTGCATGTGTTTTTCTCCATATTAAATTAAAAGAAAAAAAATTAAATCTGTCAAGTTAGGGAGATTATAATATTCTATACTATTAGACTGTCATGCATTCTACCCTGCCTCTTTGGAGTCACTGGACCTCAGTGTTTGTGACATGTTGAAGGCTTTAGCTGAAGTAATTAAATGATTAAATTATTCTTACCATGATTTCAGTTCAGTTCTGGTTCCCTGGTTCCCTGGAGGAAGTGGAAATGTCCAGACATGACATCCTGTTGTTAGATTTGCCCTAAAGCTTGTCTATTGGTCTGTACAATATTCTAAGTGCGAGAAGAAGGCAGCTCCTGAAGCTATGCAAATGGTATATACTCGCATATGAGCTCAGAGGCAACAGAAGAGATTAGTTCTTTTATTGAGGTGAAGCAGGACATCTGGTCACAGAATGTCCTAATAAGCCTTCAAATTCTAACATTTCTCACCCAAATGTAGGCCTTGATAATTCCTCATCCCTTTAAAAAAAAACGACTCTGTCTCAGACATTCCAAAGCCAATTATCTTGTTATCCGCACTCAAAATGACAGAGCTGCAGGAAATATTCAAAATGAAGATTAAAGCTTATGCTCATGCAAAGGCAAACGTGCTCCTACACGGCGCTGTACCGTCAGAGCCCGTTTGTATTCATACTGGCCCGACCCTGCTGCAAAGAAATTCGCCGCCAGGACAGCAGGAGGCGCGTTTATCAGTCTGAGTTTTGAAGAAATTCTCTGCCAGAAAAACACTCTTCTCCCACCTCCGGACTGACATGAGCCAAAAACGACTGTGGGTTTTTCAGGCTCCCCTTTTTTATTAAATGATATTAAAATGAAATCATTTTGATGACACTTGGTCTTAAGTTCATTGCTATGGCAACAAACAGGAACAATTCTGTGTGCCCAAGAAGCCTATATTGCAGGCTCCAGTCTCTACAGGGTCATGTCTCTGTGTTGATATGATAATGTCTGGGAGTCAAAATATTCGAATAACTCCATGTCTTGCGCAAAATCTAAAGAATTTGTCCCTCATTTTATGCCATTGCTTTGTGCACTCCCCGAGGCTGACGTCGGCTGACCAATCACAGATGCCCAGGATCTAGCACGGTCGTCGGATTTTTAGAAAATAGAGCTCGACTCCAACCGACGATCCAACCCAGGCCATACGACGTCGTATCATGGCGATCCAACTGATTCGACATGCTGGAGAAGTATCAATATAAATCAGGCTTTAGCCCTTTCTCTCAGTGTCAAGATAAAACCATGCCACTCTCTCAGTCTATGACCTAGATGGTAGACATGTAGGTGCAGTGTCCATTACAGAAATTGCAGCTAGTTTGACCCTAATTGCAGGAGAAAACCAGTTAGACAATTCGCCATTTTTTCTCATCAAGGCCCTGAATGATGCAATCATCCTAGACCTTCCTAACCTGGTAATTCTCTCCACTTACCCTGTGGCTCCATTACTATTAAGAGTCCAGAAGTAAATAAATCTCCCAGGTTTACCACAATGAAAACTTTTGCAGGAAAAAGGTCACATGTAGACCTCCTCTCAGACCCAGTGATTGTGCTGTTGAAATGCTAGCATGGTGCATCTTCCTATGCAGTCGCCGATTCTCCTGCTAAGGCATGAGTGAAACTGTTTCATTCACACTTCATCATCTGAAAGCTCATTTTAGAGGCCTCTATGCACTCATAGTGAAATACAGCGGGTCTGTTGAGTTACAACAGTCTCGACATATGACAATGCTTACTTCCACTTTTGTTTGAGTTACACCGGTAGACTCTTAATTACTGACTATGTAGACAGGGGTGCCACCAGAAATCTTGGGCCCCATGAAAGATTACAATTTTGGGCAACATTATTATTAAGATAATATGTAGGTGAATAAATTGGTTGTGAGCGGTGGAAGAATGGGCAGTAACACCGCATGAGTGAAATATTTTTCCTTTTTCTGTGACTTAACTGTGTTTTTTATGATTTGTAATAAAATATAATAGTTTAGGCTGGGGTGTGTTTCTACTTACACCAAAATACGGGTTACATTACTGTTAAAGTAACAGATCTGTGGCTCAACTCAAGGACCCCCATAATAGAGGACCCACGATTCTCTAACGTTAGTTGCAGCAGCCATAGAACAACTGCCCAGAGTTTTTATGAACTTGATCTCAGAAGCACATACAACCTGATCAGAAATTGTGAAGGAGACAAAAGTGGCCATTATGTACATAATTTCTGGTTTATCTGTTTTATTTAACAGTGTTCTGGTCATTAATTAAATGATTTATAAGGAGATGGGTTGAAGATTTTGTAATAGCCCCCGTCAATTATATTTTGACATTACATTTGCAACAAATGTGTACTGTTTTCCAGCATGTGTACTGCGTACCGTTTTACAACATCTTCTACAGAACCAGCCATATGTGAACACTAACATATATATAGATCATCACCACAGAAAAGTGTAAAATCAAACTAGAAAATATGTTGTGATTTTTAAACATTTTCCATAGCTTCAGCTTCAGCTCAATAGCAACGCACATCATTTAGAAGGAAAAATATTGTTTCCATCAACATCATCAGAATTTCTAAGAAGTTCTAAGTGAACAAGGCAAACTTATTTATATATCTTGTTGCCATAAA
Organism: Ladigesia roloffi; assembly: GCA_037577295.1. Classification (NCBI taxonomy): domain Eukaryota; kingdom Metazoa; phylum Chordata; class Actinopteri; order Characiformes; family Alestidae; genus Ladigesia; species Ladigesia roloffi. Next base: position 20,535,598 of record JBBKCR010000006.1, on the reverse strand, counting down.
TAGTGGTAATCGAAATAAGAAAAAAAGACACAAAGAGTAAAATAAGCCATTGAATGGTTTGATAAAATTACAAAATCATGAAAAAATTACAGAACCCCTTGTAGTTTTTTAAGGTCCATTCATTCAATTAACCCCATTAAAATGCAAATGTTTTGAATAGTCATCTCAGATAGACTTTCTGCCCCTCAACTCTGAGCTCAAAAAAACATCACCTGAGCATTTTCTTTTCCTAAAAGCATTTTGAGGTTTAGAGGTTTGGCATTTGAGGATTTGGAACATCTCACAGATTACAAAGGTCATATTCACTATGTGACTCTGCAAACTCTTGATGGATGGTAGAGTGAAAAACAAATGGCAGCTGTGGCTTAGACAAGGTCATTTGTTCCCTACTTCCTTTATGCAGTCTCCAGGTCTGGTATTCCCATGTGGCTTTGTGCAGCACTAGGATTTGTAGGAAATTTTTACAGTATAATATAATCATATGTCTGATTTATACAAGTGATCATTTATTAAAGAAGTGTTTTGTTTTTGAACACATTTCAGAAGTTCAGTTTTGAAATATCTGGCTTCCAATGAATTGGGAATAGCTCACAAAAGTGATAAGGAGTGTTGCTGGATCAGGCTAGTTATCAGCTCAAAATGATCAAAGATCATTTTCAATTTTTCATGAACTGGAGCATAATTCATGCAGTCCAATTTGCTGACAGGTGGATACACTATAACACTGCCTTGTTTTGCTGTGTGGTCAGAGGACATTTATTTTGACATCCTGAATTCCCCCATCCTTAGCCCTCACTTTGGTTCCCATGACTTCAATTAGACTCACCTGCTCCTTGTTTCTCCCTCTCTATTTAAGCCACCTGTACCATGAGGCTCCTTTTCAACATCTTCATCAGTCCTTTTGTAGCTGTGCATGTTGTGTTGTGTGGGTTAGGGTTCCTGTAAATGTTTCCTATCTACTTTTGCTTTCTCATTCTTTTATGCCTGTCTCATGCAATCCGTTGGTGTTTAGGTCTCCAAGACTGTTAAAGTCTGCAACCAGTTGGGGGCCTTGTGTGTTTGGTTCATACGGGCATGGCATTGTGTGTATCCTTGAATAGACTGTTGGCCTGATTCCTGTGAGGACCTGATTGGAGGAAGAATGTATGATCATACAAGGTAATGAGGTGCACAAAGCAATGCTGCAATGCAAATCCAATGCTACAGCAGACAACAAAGGCTGGCAGGCTTTTTGGCAGTGGATTGGTATGTGTAAGTATTTAAATGCTGTCTGAAAATAAAATTATTTTAAATCCTGAGTTAAATGTGTGTTACATGTTTGGTGATTAAAGTAATGTTTCCTGAAGTTAAATTACTGTAGGTCACTCAGTATGTGATCCTGCGTTAACTGTTTAGCTGCAGTAGCGGTGAGGCAATGTATTTGGGAGCAAATGAAATGCAGAAACATCATTTTAAGTGGCTTGAGTATTAACAGTTAATGTCTTAATGTCAACTCATGTAGATATAGTGTGCCCAGGCTCCAGTTAATAGCTCCTATAGTTTTCTGTGTTTTACAAACAATAATAAAAAGGTTGGTGCAAAGGCAGCATGTGAAGGGTGACTTCCAGAAACTTCCATACCTCTGCTGAATTTGGCATGGGCCAATAATTGAACCCAGGTGGACATTCCGGTGCCACCCTATTTATGCAAGGTAATATCACTTTGTACAGTGTGTACATTTGTACAGTCATGATATTCAATTTGATGTGTTGTGTTTATTAGAGCAGGAGAGTGTTGAGCTCATCCACCCACCTGCAGAGCCCATCTCCTGTGATCCTAAGGTACTGGAGTGTGCAAACTAATATGTTTTAAGTGTGAACCATGTTGAAGCAACATGACAAATGTACTCATTTTCATTTTCAGGAGGGTGATGAAAGATTGACTGCTGTGCCTGGCATGGACATCCAGGTAGGAATGCTTCGTCATTGCTATGTTTCACACAGAACATTTTATAATCTGGCATATTTTCCTGTACGTATATTTTGAACTGAGTGACGTTTAGGTAGTCACTTGTGTTCACACTTATGAAAAGTGGCAGCAACACTTCTCTTCTGTGGCTACCTACTCTTAGGCCTCCTGAACAGAAAGGTTAGGTAGTACATCCTACAATGTGCTGAACTGTCGATCAAAATGATTGATTTGGCTGACCCCTGTGGCCACCCTTAATGGTAGCTTTATGACCAGTGCTGGAAAGAGCATATACATTTACCCGTCCACCCCCTGCAGTGATGTGGTAACTATTTTACAATAGGAAGTTCTTCTGGTCAGTGTGGTTTTTTTTATTATTATTTTTTTTTTAAACTGTTAAGTTTTATTAATAACTGTTAAGTTATTTATTGTACTTTGGGAAATGAAAAATAGCAACACCTGTTTAAATTTGTGAAAGTGGACCACATTCATGGTGGCTTTCACACCCCCCTTCCTCTCATTTATTGTATGGGTGTCATAACAATTTGCTTGTTTGTGGCTGTTAATGTGTCAGTATTGTCCCCCAAGTAGTTTGTTTGAGACCTATGTTAGTTGTTTAAGACACAGACATGTAAATATGACACATCTAACCAAAATATGAGATTACATGATTTCCTGGTGATGTTGTTTCCTATTTCTTGCAACCTAGCTTGAGACGTGTATTTATTTACTTATGTGTAGGATCTCACATCTCTCTGTGCCCGGAAGGAACGGAGAACAAAGGGGTGCCTGTTTCCAGTTCTGTTCTACATCACCACCGGGGAGCCACTTTTATCAATAAGAGATAAAGATTCAACGTTCACGTTTTTTAAACGTGCCCTAAGAAGCTATTTAACAGCATGGTGTATAACTTGTGTGAAAACAAAGGGGGTTACTCTGAATGCGAAACTCGAAAGTTATCAAATTAGACTTTGTCGACCATCATGCAAACAGACAGCGAATGAAATATCTATGCTTGTACTTATTCCTGTACTAAGCTGTAGTATTTCAATTAATATACATATATATACAATATTGGGTTGAGGGATGTTACAGGTTTTGATTAGACTCCAGCACTTATTCTTGTGTGTGAAAATGGGTGCAACTGGTTATAAAACACCAGTCAGTAGTTCAGAAGGCTTGACTGGTGCATATGGCTATAGAGCACCCGTCAGGAATTCTAAATCACTACTGATGTAATTGTGTCCATCTTACTGATTTGTAAATAAATAGTTTGAAACACATGGCCAGTTTTGTCTTTGTAGAGCAGTTTCAATGATTAATTGTATTTCCAAATTATCTGCACATTTACACTTTACATTTTCATAAGGTAAAAAACAGTTCCCCACACGTAACAAAAATTGTGGACTTGTTTCTTAATATGTGTAAATGAACAACGGAAACAAATTTCTGTCAGGTTTGTTTTTAAACTATTAAACACCAACACGATACTTATGCACACGGCCAGCCAGTGCTTGCCTGGCAGGTCTAAACTGTCTAAACAGAAGTTGGTAGTTCTTGCACATAATTTTAAACTTTATCCTTAAAAAGAGTTCAGCAATGTTCATGGCCTCAATGGTGTCCAGATTCACTCCAGTCTTGGTGACAAATACTGTCCAACTACTTCATCCGGTCTGAGGTAAAAAAAAAAAAAACGTATCGATAGTTAATGCCCTATATTTGTCTTACAGATGCTAAAACTATAGCTGGTAAAACTCACAACGCAGAGCCCTTTAGATAGCTTGGTTGTAATGCTCTAGCAGAAATTGGAAGTTGACACATATCCCAATTTAACATCATAGTCTCTGTCACCAAAGGTCTCCCAAATTCTTGGGTACTGAAACTCTATTAGACAAACCTCCCATGGACCCTTCAATATTAGTGACTAAATGAAATATATGACCACCAGAACTTTAGGGTGTTTGTTTATTTGAAGACCCCTGAAAATGTCGATGTTTACACAATATTAAAAAAATCATTACATTGAATTTAGTTGCATATTATTGTAGCTAGGTTTTCCAGAAAATAGCTATTTATCATTTTGGCATTGGTGTTTTTAGTTAGATGAAATGCTTAATAATGTAAAGATGTTGCCTGAAGTGCCAGGACATTTTACTAAGAACATATGTCATTTCCACTTTAAATGTTTTATCTTTATATATGGTGATATTTTGCAGCTCTTCATAAAATGCTTACATATCTCATCATACGTTTTCAGCCTGTATACTGGTGGTATTAATGTGTGTAGTTTTTTCTAGACACCCTCACAGTGTCACCTGTTTTATATTTAAACACTACAATTTTATCTTTTGTATTCCTTACACCAGAATGTTTTTACATCATAAAACTTATTTTCATTTTCTCTAGACGCATCTACAGGTTTCACCCTGATACTTTAAATTGACAGCTGATACTTCCACATTCTAGGCCAAATACTTCTGATGAAGCGTTTGAATATGCTAGCTTTTAGTTCACTTCCACTGGCCAAAATGTTCTGAAAATTTTCCCCTGTTAGTACTTGTCCACATGAACTTTTTAAACTTGGATAAATGAACACGCTTTGAACGCTATAGGCATTTTTGTAATGTTTTATATCTGCGTTTGATTGGCATTACTCGAGTTCGTCCTATCCTGTTTAACGCCAGTCTGCAGCCCAATATGTAGGTTAGTGTATTCACACATGGGGGCAGTAATTATTCTCTCCACATTGTTTACGTGTTGGGATTTGTTGGGATTCCCAGCACAATTGAATCATGGGACATATTCATTCCTCCAGAATGTTAACCGAACAAATTGTAAATGCAGTACTGGCAGCATCTTCACACTGGTCGGGATTTGGGGAAAACTTGACGGCAAGATAAATCTGCATGCAGCGTTTATTGATGCCACTAATGCGCAGCTGACCTGAATGCCTGAAAAATGCCTGATTCAGACTTGTGTGTGGACGAGGCCTTATTCTGTAGCTTTTGAGATGCACATCCCTAAGAATTCTTTCAAAAGGCATAAAAACTGTACGAAAGCCTGTCTCGGGAACTAGAGTTCCGGGAACTGTTATCCATAGGGACGAATTTACTGTGACACAGAAGGACTGTTCAGTGAAGTCTCATCTTTGCATGTCTGTGCCTATGTTCTATATAATGCATTTATGCTTTAATATAAGTACATCTGTATGTGTAAGTTCATCTGGAGGAGGTGTGAAATGTCTGAGGTGAAACCGCAGCAGTGGGGTTGTGGGTGTCTGCAGCCGATGTCAAAGACTGAACCCTGGATTCATTTGCACACAGTAAATTCTACTGCTAAACTTATTCAAATACATATCCATATCCAGTCTTAAGTATTTTCTATTAGATTTGCGTTGTAGAAACCTAGATTTTAAACCTTTTCCAGTTGTGCCTATATTAAGCACATACATACTTGTACTTATTTTTTCTTGTTTATTTTAAGTGTCTTATTTCCAGATTCTATTACTTGTTTATTTTAGTGTCTTAAAATAAATGACTTTGTACTTAATTTAAATTGTCTTAAAATATAATTTTTCACAGTCAAAAGGAGCGATTCAGGACATTCAGGAGTGATTTCACTGCATGTTGTACCTGTATGACTATGCATGTGACAAATAAAAATCCTGAATCTTGAGCCACTTCAAGGAGATTTATTGATAAAACCAAAATAAAATAAAAAACAAACCGACCATTTGTACAAATATTTACAAATAATAAAAAGAGAGTGAGTACATTTCAGCAATCACTCACAATCCTAGCACTGCCATGGTATTTCCCTTCTGCATTTATCAGAATCAGAATCAGAAAACTTTATTTATCCCGAAGGAAATTGTTATCACACCTATACCTGTAGCAGTGAACACATCGCACAGTGGCATGATTGATCTTGCTTTGGGTTTTTTTTGACCTGGCACATGGCTCTTTTTCCAGGGCTAGGAGTGGAGAGTTGTGTCCGAAGCAACTGTTCTTTTCTTGCCTTCTTCGCAGCCATATGAGCCATATGTTTGGCTTCTGTGTGGGATCTGGCCCACACATTCCATTTTCCTCTGGCCCAGATACCGCAAAGAATGACCAGTGAAGACCCAAACATGGTTTACCCTGAATTGGGCCATAACAGGCCCAGTGAAGACCCAGACATGGTTTACCCTGAATTGGGCCACAACCGGCCGAGTGATGGCCCAGACATGGTTTACCCTGAATTGGGCCACAACCGGCCGAGTGATGGCCCAGACATGGTTTACCCTGAATTGGGCAATAACAGGCCCAGTGATGGTCCAGACATGGTTTACCCTGAATTGGGCCATGACAAGCAAACCGTGACACTAGATGACACAGTGTAGGACACATTTGGACAAAAACAGCAAAAAAATTAAGTTGCTGTCTTAATCTATTATTTAGCATGAGCTTTTCATGAGTTCTTGTAACTATTTTGCATCATAAAACTGTAATTAATTATGGGTATGACACTTGAAAAATGCTCGGCAAATATGTCAAAATTTTATATCTTTCATCCACCCCCCCGTGCTCAGAACGGCTCTGGCCAACATGAAATATGCCGACTCTGAGCCGGAATCACTCGCCATGCTCAGAACGGCTCTGGGCCACAAGTTTTTGCCTGTGCCGACAGTGAACCGACTGTGCTACAACTCAGCCAGAATCGGCCCAAATGTGTTTGCTAACTGGGTTGTCTAGGAATGGTTCCATCAGCCTCATCACTACATTTTCGGACAGTCTCTACCCACTGTGACAACTGGGGTCCTTGCCAAGATATGGGAAGACATTGCAAATGTACTTGGATTTTAGGTCGCAAGCCACCCAAAACTTGATCCCAAACTTGTCAGGTTTAGTTGCAATATACTGCAGAAACAGCAGCGAGACTTTGACAGGAAAAGCTGTTCATCAATTGTGATATGTAGACCAGAGTTGTCAGACATCACCTGTGGCGTATTCTTCTATTGGGGTGAAAGGAGACGCGTCCCCACCTGTTCTTCACGCCACACTGTGCCATCTTTCGCTGTCACTGTCAGGACAGGCCCCAAACAAGCTCTCTTTTTAGGTTCAGAAGCAGTCTCCTCATCTGCAGTGTGAACAAATTTAAATTGTGAGAAATGGGAAAGTCAAATAATATCACAAATGCATGCATAGATACTAATAATAATTCCAGTATTTCCTCCTCTGTATTGAAATAATGTCTGAAATATCTTCCTAAATAAAAAGATACAACTGAAGCAGAAAAATATCTTACACTTCAGATTGCAGTGAATGTCTGCTAAGTTTGAAATGAAATGGGAAATATGAAATTAAACTTAACCTGAAGACTGATTAGACAGCTCTAATTCCAAATCCGGCTGAAGTTCTATGTCGTCTCCTTCCGAGTAACAAGGGTCACTCAAGATCATTTCCAAGGCCTGCTGAGTAGTGAGTCTTCTCTGCATTCTCTTTTCTTGGAGAGGAGGTTCGACACGACAAAATTCTCGAGGGCACTGCAGTAGTAGCCTCAGCCCTCACTCCCCCACATATTCCATTCACACCCCCCACTCTCTTGGATTACCTGAGCTGCAGGTAATGACCACATTTACACATGATTTGATGCTAATGTTAGTCAAAAGGTTAGCCTGTTAGCAACGACTTGGCTAAAGGAGGGTTAAAAAATCCTGGGTTTTCTAGAGTTAATGTAAGTACGTCTGCATGTGTATGTTCATCTGGTATATGGTGTTATTGATCCCCATGAGTGTTTTCGGTTACAATATACAAGTTTGAGCGCTGTCGCTGCTACTAATTAGCATTAGCATCAGCAGGCTTATTATACTGTGTCACACTCGTGTTTACATTACTAATGCTTCATTGCACAACTTTATTATGCCTATTTGTTCTGGATCGGTTGCTATATATGTTAAGGATGCAGACTTGACTGTTTAATCTGTGTTTATTCGCATGTGTTTGATTTAAGGTGAATGTGTAAATGTTTTCTCAGAATATGGTTTTGATATTTTTTTACTTTCCTTTAGACCATTAATACAGAGATCACTGCCAGAGAATTATTGGTGCAGATGACAACACAGAGACTGTTCTATAAATGCATCTTTGTGAAGAATCTCTTATCCAATTCCCGATTCTCTTACCGGATCCCCGCAGTGCCTGAATGTAAATACACATGTTAAAGTAATGCATGCACATATGTATTATTTGGTGTGCATTGTCATTTTCTTTGGTATAAACAGGTAAATACAGTAATTAATTTTATTTACAGTAATAAAAATACAGTGCTTTAATGGGGGAATACAAGCTCTTCAAGGGAAATTCTGGTTGGCAGAGTCACAGGGCAGCAACCAATCAGCAGCAAAGAGAAATAAATAACATTTTCAGATTGGCTACATTCAAACCTCCTGCCTCTCAGTGCAGTGAATGATTCTTCAAATGGCAACAGCCAGTCAGCAGCAAAAAGAAACAAATAATGTTTTCAGATTGGCTACAAACCTCCACCTCTGATTATAGTGGTATTTCACTATCCAAAGACATGCTTTCTTTGTCTGTAACAATAATTACTTTTTATATAGTGTCGTGGCAGAATTAGAATTTATTAATTGTATAAATGTTTCATATATTTCGTTATTTTTCATTTTATTGTTTTATTAATTATATATATAATTATATATCCATTTTTATGTTATAATGTTTCATTTCACTTTAGTTCTGTTAGTCTGTGTCCTTAGGATTAGATGTCTTTAAGGCGCCATGGTCTGACCTAGGCCGAGGGTCAGATGTGACATCTATTTGTCCAGTTAATATTCCTAGTCAAAATATCTTTTTTA
>JBBKCR010000006.1:20429937-20441723 GCA_037577295.1 Ladigesia roloffi | reverse complement strand
CACACACACACACACACACACACACACACACACACACACACACACACACACACACACACACACACACACACAAAAGCTGGTCATTAGTCTGACCTGTGTGAGCTCATCAATCTCCTTGCGGATGCGGTCTCCAAGCACGATGAGGACGGAGACTGCCATCTGCACGTCTCCCTGCTCAGCATAGTAGTCCAGCATCTCCCTGACGACGGGGCAGAAGAAGCTGGGAGTCAGCTGTGGCTGGTACAGCAGCTGAGATACAGAGATCAGGCTGAAGGACTCCATGGGCGTCAGGCAGAAACTTTCTGCTTCGCTGCCGCTCACTTGCGGAGATTCAGGCTTTTCAGCTGGCGGCTCAGGGGCTGCCGGGTGGTCCACAATCTCATGCCTCAGAGGGAATGCCTCCTGAGGGAGAGAAAACTCTGCCTCCTCTGTGAAGGGAAGCACAGTCCCAGACTCTCGATGAGGCGAAAAAGCACATATATAGGTGTAAGTGTGTTTATATTTCTGAAGTGCGAATGTTTGCCTGACCGGCCTGGTTTTCATGCTCCATGCTGTAGAGATCATCATCATCCAGTTCAGCATCCCCAAACAAATACTCAGCCTGGCCATCACTGCCCTCTGTCTCTTCATTCTCTATAAGGTGGGGAACAATTAAAGAAGGATATAAGAGATAGAGGGAGAGAGAGTGAAAGAGTCTAATAAAAATGAAAAGAGTGAAAAAACTCAACAAATCACAGGAAAATTATCTGTGATTAAATTTAACGGTTTAGTAGAGTTTGAAGTTCAGCTCATTGCAGGAGTGCATGTTTGTACAGGATTCCAAAATGACCTGTTCACATCCTGCTCACTGGTATTTCCATGGGATGTATGGATGCATGCTTCCTGGCCAAATATCTCATAAGATCTTCATGGGTGAATGACCCAAAGACATTATGTGGAAAATATCCTAATCCCACAGTGCGTGTAGAAAGGGCTTGAGTGTTTTCTCACCATCATTGTTAAGGTTTGTCTCCAGGTTGTCCTGTCGGTTTTCTTTGTTTCTCTCATTCAGGGCAGAGGTAATCTCCTTCAAATTAAAACTACAACATAAAACTCGGTCACTCACACTGCAGTCCACCTCTTTAAAACTCATCTACAGATGCTGATGCTGCAGATGTATGTAATGGAGTGACTGTACCTGTTCATGAGGGGAATGTTGCCCAGTTTACTCATGTTGTGATTGGCTGGTGGGGCTGGGATGCCTGGGTCAGAAAACATGATCCGTAGCATGGTCCAAGTGGTTGAAACCTAATGAACAAATATAGTAAAATATACTTCCTTCAACCCTTTACATATAGAACAGAGGTCAAGTTTACAGTTCTCAGAACATTTCTATTTATGCATTATTATCAATAATTCTGAATCATACCAAAATAACCAAATGATTTGCTTATATCTGCAGTTTCATGAAGCATACAATTGTCTCCTAAAGAATCATAACTGAATTAAATCACTGTGAGTTCTAAAATTTTCCTGCTGACTGACAAACACCCAGACACACACCTGAGGTCTGTTCAGCTCCTTGGCGACTTTAGCGTTGTGGTCACAGAGCTCAGTGAAGGGTTTTCCGCACAGCAGGTACCTGCGGGCCGTCTTAATAAACCAGTCCATCCTGCTGCTGCCATCTGCATCAGACTCAAAGACGCTCAGTGCACTGGCCACTTGTGCAAACTGCTCTGTCACATCTGGCTTCTTGAAGAAGAAAATGGGGTAGCGGCGGTCGCCAGCTGGGTAGGGTTTACGTCCCGCCTCGCCTGCCATCAGGCTCTCTTTGGCAGCGAAGGCCAGGTCTCCAAACAGTCCGAAGCAGAGGCCCTCCGGGTTGGCCCTGTCCACGGGCCGGCTGGCATCCTTGAACATGTGCTGGTAGAGAGTACTGTCCTTGGAGCCGGACAGCAGAACATAAGGATCATGCTGGTTGCGCCACACAATGCCTGTAGTGACGTCCTTGTGCTCTTCAAAGGTGGCAAACGGTATGAAGGGACGCCGGACGTCCCAAACATAGATGTTGTGGTCAACCATCATGGAGCAGGTGGCCAGGTGATAGCGCCGCTCTGGACGCCACTTCACCCGCGCCACAGAGGCGATGGTCTGCACACAGTAGATCTCTTTGGCTCGGTTGGTCGTCATGTCCCACACCTTGACCATCTTGTCTCGGCCACCTGTCGCCAGCCATCCCCTAAAAAGAGAGCAAGAAATCCTAATTATAGTTTCCATTCCAATATAAGAAACCTGTGTTAAACCCAATAATGTATGTATTACGCATTTGAGCAGAGAAAATAAGCATCAGTTTATTTATTGTATTTAACACAGTTATCAATTTTCATAACGCAACAGTGCCTAAAATTTTAAATTAATGATGATAAAATACATTATATGTACATCCCATGACTAACAGTGAAGGTTCTCAAGAAGAACTGAAGCTTTGCACTTTGCTGCTTGTTAACTTATTCTATCTTATTCAGCACTATCGAACATAATACAATGTAATGACAGAATCAAATTAAAAGTCATCCAAAAGCTGTAGGACATAATTAAATAGTAATAAGACAGGTTTAAGTTTCATGATAATGAATTGCAAAGCCATTACAAAGAAATCAGATCATTTTTAAATTAATCATCTGTTTTCAACAATGCTAATGTTTGTGTGATGAAGAGTAGTCAATACCACAGAATCACACAGACACTCACACACCTGTCCTCAGGGTGCCAGTCACAGCAGAACACAGGCCCTGTGTGTGCAGTAAACATCCTCTCATAGCGGTCAGGCCTGCGAATGTCCCAAAGCTGCACATTTCCATTTTCAAATGATGCGGCGAATGTGAAATAATCCTTCATGCTGAACTGCACATCGCGAACACTCTCTGACTGACCTGGAGAGAAACATTTGTATTATGAAATTGTTCTGCCATATTGGCAGAATACTCATAGACACTGTGTGAATATTCATTTACATATCATGAATACTCAGACACGCAGCAAGAGGTTTAAAATTATTAGTCGTTCATTATGGTTTTACAGACGTCAAGTTTAATTAATTAAAACTAACAAAGACATGTCAAATTGTATGAAAAAGTTTTTGCTTTACTGCCTCTCCTCTTCTCTCCTCCTGCATATGCCAACATTGGCTCTTGTTTCATTCCCAGATTTTTGAATATTTCATTTATACTTTATCTGAAGGCCATGTTCAGTTAAAAATAACTCACTCATGCACTGGTGTATTTCACCCATCTACTCGCATAATTTTTTGCAGCCTTTTAAAAATAATTACACAATAAGTACTACTATATACTATAATTAAATTCCACAAAATGAACAGAGCTGGAGTTAGTTTTTTATCAGCATAATGTAATACAAATTCAGACAGTGTGTGTGTACCAGAAAAGGTGCTGACGCTCTCTTTTTTGCGCAGGTCGAAGCACTTCATGAAGCCATCCTGTGATCCAGACAGGAGCATGTGCACCTCAGTGGGGTGGAAGCACACCTTGTTGACAGTTCGTTTGTGCTCGGTAAACAGGTGCTCCTGCTTGTTGCGGCAAGGACGAGCCAGATTCCACGTCACCACTGCGCCATTGGTGGCCGCCGTGGCCAGCAGGTTCTCCTCCATTTGGTGCCACATCACATCAGCACAGCTGAAGTTCAGTGAGGGCTTGCGGCCCACACGTAGGTTCAGGCGCTCCGTGAAGCCGTCCTCCTCCAGTGCATAGATCTTGAAGATGTTTCGGCCGGCCACCACCACCTGCAAAGGAGAAGCAGATAAAGAAAAGCAAAAAGAAATAAAGAGATGAGAAACTGGTCAGAAAGTTTTCTCCATGTACATTTTAAGCTACAGTTACAAGGCTGGTATTGATTCTTGTTGCTACCCTATTGACCAATCATAGGCCTGAGGTGAACTAAAATTTAAATGTGTGATTCTAAACAAGTAACTGAGAGAAATGAGAAATTAAAGTGGAATTCCAAGACTTTTCAAAACATCAATTTAAAAAACAAAAAAAATTATTCAGTGTGGTTTAATGGATAAATGCTGAGCAACATCTTAACTCAAATTTCTTTGCAGATAGAAGTTAAAACCAAAATCCAACTTTTATTTGGATTACATGATTAACTCAAAACATCCAGTGACACTAATCTGGATTGGTCAAATACACTGATTTGTTACAAACTCCTTTGCATTTTGCAGCCTAATGCAGTATCACAGACAACAATGTTAGAACAGCAGAAAATCTGAATAAAACACATTTAATATAATCTTCTATCACCCTACAACTAATACATTACCCTGAATGGATTTTAAATATCATTCGGTTTTTTTATATTTTTAAGCCAAAACCTAATCCCAGAACTAATAAACAATGACTTTTGCATCCAGGCAACTTTTTCATATATATCACACAGTTTATAGGTAATAATGTGCTATTAAGGAGTTTTAGATGCACTGAACTCTTCATCTGGTTTCCATTATCACCACTGAACGATCCTTACTAAGATTGTGTTTATAGAATGGCATTTTTCAGTGACATTATTTGCATTACATTACAGGAATTCCCCTTTAAGTGTGAGGTCATAAGCAGAATCTGTGAGGAAAAATAAAAAGGAGAGGGTAGCTACACCTGCGTAGCGTCCCGGCACACACTGATGGCGTTGGCTGGAGCATCCAGGTGGCAGAACATGGTTCGGCCACTGACAGTGTTAACACAGGCCATCTTCTCCATCTCAGCCTGAGGGCAAGAGAGTGGGGGAAAGAAAGAGTGAGGAAAAGAGAGTGAGAGAGAGTGAAAGATAAAGAACGAGAGAGAGAAAATAAGTAATGCTTTAGATTAGGTAGGACTGTAATGCAATTTATCTTCTGACCAATAGGAGGCGAAACAGGACACTATTAATAGCTTGCTCTCTGTGTCAAACACTCTTCTTGCTTACAGTTCTGCAGGAGCCTCTTCATATCCTGTCAATTAATTCATCAAAGTGATAACATTTCGCCAATAATGTTTTCACCAAAGTAAAATACCCACAGGTCAGTAAAGTTCAAGTATTTTTCACACTGTCTTCTGGCAATCCTCAGCCACTTATTTACTACCTATTAATTCAATATAGTGCAGTAATTGGGTTGAAATTATGTCATCTAAAATGTTGGAATGAGATGAATGACTGACCATTTTTAATTTGAATGTACTACCATTGATTCCTACAGCATATCAACTGCATAGTAACTTCTTGGCAATCTTACACAAAGCAGCAAGGCAGTGTGGACACTGATTCCTGATGAATTAAAGATTGAGGCTATACAGAGCTCTGACTTCCATGTGTGCATATGAGGGGGTGCCACTGGGTCAGTCACTCACATGTCAGATCAACACCGGCTTTGCTGAGAAACCTCACACTGCAGCCCAATTTCCAATGTAATCTTCTTCATTAATCCCACCCACAGTCAAACAAAGGCAGCTGCCAAATATATAAGAGCAGTGATTAGCACAGTGTCTACTGACTCTTGACCTGTGGTCCACCTTTGTGGTAGTCCTGAATTCATTACAGGGTTGAGTCATAACTCCACTGAAGCAAAAACACTTATACTTCTGGGATACTTGAAAAGAAAATTCAACATTTTTAAAACGTTCAGCATAATTCAATATAAACGAAATAATTTAGTGCAGGCTGATATGAAATGGCTCAAAAAGTACAGTCTCTAAATATGTTTCAGTGATATTACTAGTAACTAGTGGTTGCAACATCTACAGCAGTGTTTTTTTTTCTAAAAGAATCAATGAACCAGCACAGGTCACCGGAGATTTTATATATAATGTTGATCATGCTAAAATAGTGTTCATTTTGCCATACAGTTCCCTGGAGAAGCTCTCTGACATTAATTCCTTTTTAGCATGTATTAGGTCAAAAACACATCTTTAAAAATATATGGAACATTATCTCAGCGATCACACGGTGTATTCATAAGCATTTTGCTTGATGACTTTGTGTAAGGTAGCCTTAAGTGGTAGCCATCATCAATATTAAGAAGAATTCTGGATAAGACTGTTCAAACTTAGAGCACTGAACCAACATGGAGTACTTTAATCACAGCACAAATATTAAGCAAAAATTCTGGGAAACTGTTTAACTCCCCTTCAAGTTCCTTCACTCACCTCAGCTGGAAGAAGAGAGAGAAGTAGAGGGAGATGAGGCCAGAAAACAAACAGAAATGAAAACAAAATTTTGTTTGATGTTTGTCTTTAACGCTATAACACCTATTGCTGTTATTTTACTGTATTTCAGAAACTATGTAGGTAGTAGGGTTTGATCGCTCCTGTTACTGTGAGGTATGTTCCGTGAGAAATGCAACGGTCCTCTATCAACATGTAAGAGTGTAAACTACTGTTTACAGCTTCTTCCCTCCTCTCTCCACCGCCCACCACCAAACACAGACACACATACTTTCCCTCTCTCTCTCCCTCTGATAGGAGAGACTTTACCGCAGTTGAATAAAAAAGTTAAGCTGTATGGGTTGTGCGGACGTTAACTGGTAGGATAAACACATGCCTTACCCTGTAGACAGGTTCACGGGAAGGTAAATCTCTTCCAGATCAGCATTTAAATTGTGTTTTGGTCTGAAGTGTCTTTATTCTGCTGGCGGTGTGGATTCTAGCGAATCAGAAACAACTAAAACAACTAAAAAATAAAATAAAAACTCCCACGAGAAAGTGCAGCTTCGCTGTGGCTACGTCTACATGTTGTCGCTTCGATTACTACATTTAAAATAATAATAATAGTAATAATAATAATTATAGTATCTCCTAACCCATATTTTCAAAACAAACGTGCCACAGGAGAAGGGAACCGGATGTCAGGCTTTTACTTCCGCCCTGCTAAGAGTGTGTGTAACTTTCTAAACATTGGAGGAGGTTTAAAGTATGAACTTAATGTAGTGACTTAAAATTGTATTTTATTTATCAAACGAAGCGAGGCTGAGGTTGGTATTCTCCTAGACTTGTTACATGTATTTTTTTATGTTTTTTTTAAAAGAAGCGTAGGTTTACCTCATTTCATACAAGGTGGAGGGTCTTGTCATTGCTGCAGTGCATTCTATCATCTCACTTCGACTTTTGGCTTCAGACGGTTCTTCTACAACCTATTTTGGATGAAACCCAGACCGGGTTAATGACAGTAGTCTTCAAAACAGAGCAAAGCTGCGTCTGCACTACAACGGTTTTATTATTTATTTGTTTTGTTTAGTTTGTTAAAGTATTTATAAAGTTAGTTAACATTGACTAGAGTTAAACTGTCGTTTTACTAAACTCGTAAGTAAAGCGAGATGGTTATATATTGCCGCCAGTAGACATTAGTGATGTGCGGATCAATACTGAAATATCGATTCCTACGATACCAATTATTTATATTTTAGAATCAATTCTTGCATAAAATATCGATATTTTAGTAATTTGGGGTAAATGTGTAGTTTATCATTAACAGAAACACAGTGGAAAATAACTATATTATTAAGATCCTCTAAATTAGAAGAAACTATTTCCTCTTCTGCCTGACAGATTCATATGTGAATTACAGCTGAATAAATGCATTGAGTCACATTAACGTGGTCTCTCACAACATTAGCTGAGTAATGTGTCATGAATGAGGAAAAGTGTGAAAGTTTAACGTTCAAGCAACTATTTACATTTTAAATGACAAGATACATGTTCAAATAGCATCGATTAACATGCAAATTTTCAGGTTTGTTTTATTCATAATTAAACAACAAGAACAAGTAGTCTGATGTCTTCTATTAATTATGAAGCTATAATCTAAAAAAGACTTTTTATTTCGATTTGAAACACATTAAGTTTATGTACAAAATATCGGTATCGGATCAGTATCGCCAATACCAGCCTGAATTTTACTTGGTATCAGATTGGAAAGGAAATCAGTGGTATCGCACATCGCTAGTAGACATTGAATTTGTTTAAATAGGCCAAGGGTGCGTTTCATTAATTTTTACGACATGCCGTTGTTCACTACTCACTTGCTTTCCACTCATCTTTTAAAGGCTAAAGTAATCCAGTCAAGTTTCTTTATTTCAATTAAGCGGGAACAGAGGAAACACTGACTGTAGATGCAATTATCGAAACACAGCGATAAGCCTGAATAATAAAATATTTTTAATATATAAAAATAATTCTTCAAAAAATTGGTTCTAACTGTTCTAAATAGTACATGACAACTGATAGCTAGCAATATGAAAGTTAATACTACTTTGCTAAAGTTTTTCAATTGCGAGAAGGAAATCATTTCAGATCAGACTAGATAAACTGTGTGCCTGCTGCAAAATTAACATGCCACTGTTCCCTCCCTCCCACTCATAATGTGTGTGCACCTCGTAGATATGAGGTCATGTTAAAGACAGTAATTAAATGGAATTTACCTCTGTTTTGGACTTAAATAGCATTTGTAACAAAGAGGCTAAGCAACACCATCTGTGTTTGTATGCTCAGATTTTTCCAGCATACTTTGGCTTCCTTTATGCATCAGGAACTCGTCAGTGGTTACTGGGCTGTGATTATTCATTCCTGGCAACAGAAACGAATGTGTCTACAGTAACGGTTCAAAATTGAGTCCGATACATCAGGTTAAGGTCTGTCTATGAAAGTAGTGGTTAATTTATGTATTTACTTTTAAACAGTAATTTTTCATGTATTTTTAAAACATTAATAGGTTCATATATTTGTTAGGAAATTGTACTGTTTTAGTTTCCATGGTAGTATTTCACCTAAGTCCCTGATTGACACTTAATGACTTTGATTTGACAGTTATTTTACTTAAATAATCTTATGGCTTGATATTAAGAATTAAGAAGGTGTTTACTTGACTGCTCAGTCCACATTACACAATACCTGAATAGCATCTAATTACCAGTGAACAAGTCTTTTGAGGTCACACATTTTTTTTTGACAGATCAGGTTTCAAGTAGGTTCCCAAACTTCATATTTTCACATGAATTTAAAAATTCTCTTCATTTCTGTGTGTCAGGATGTCTGGAGCTGAGCGTCTGTTCAGCTGTGAAGACCCGGCTGCGTGGCGAGGGATTTATCGGAAATACTGGACTGTGGTGGAAGCAAAGTCCGCTGGGAAGGGGAAAAGTTCGGGGAAGCTGCTGGCACTAGAGAAATGGTATAACAGACAGTGGCAGTAAACACATAGAAATTACAGTCATTTATACCAATCAGCAATAATATTAAAACCACTTGCCAAAACTGTATAAAACCCCCCATGCTTCCAAAACTATCAAACTACGGAATCTGCAAAACATCTGAAGCAATGTGTTGTCTGGCACAAAAGCAGGTCATAAAATTCCTTAAGTAATGAGTAGGGTCTCCATAGACCGGAGTTGGTTATACAGAACATCCCACATATGCTTGTTTGGACTGAGATCTGGGCAATTTGGAGACAAAATCAAGGGATGTACTTCAGGGTCCAAAACAATAAACATTAACGAACATGTTCTCCACAACCGTATTTTTGTTGTATGTTTGTACACAAAAATTTGTGCAAGTTTTTAAGTGAATCCATAAATATTTAGAGCTTGCTCAAACAACTAGTTAAGTCAATACATGAATTTACAGCATAATCCAGATAATTTTAGCGTAATTCTAAATTAAACACAAAAAATAGAAAACTGTACAATAACAGTTTTATCATGTTCTATTTCTAGCAACTTTTATTATGTACATAAACGTCCGACATGCTGCATTACAAAATGTCTTGGTCCTGCTCATCTTCCTCGTTTTTCATTGTTTTCCGTGCATCACTGGTGGCAATATTAAAAAAATCTTTAGATTGTTTTGGTATTCTTCCAGATTGATTATGTCTTGGTCGATGCTTCTCGTGAGATTCTTCTTCAAATGTATGTATCCATCATGAGGATTCTTTAACTGTTAATTTATGTTTTGTGTGAACAAACATAAAAAGTCGAAGAGCGTCTCCATTGGTTGGGAGGTGTGATCCAGATAGCTGGTCAGTACCTTTCTCTATCAGCCACACTTCAGGACTACTTCTTGTTTTTGCCATGTGTCAAAACTGTCAGAGTAACACAAAATGAAACATTGCATGCGCCAAATTAACTTTTATACTATAAGATCTGGAAACTATCTGGTTATCACTCAGCAATTGAAAGTAATTAATAATAATAGCGCCACAAAACAAACAATAAACATGCAAAAAATAACAAAAGATTTATTATGTGATACTCCTAATCAACGGTATTACAAGTATCTAAAAAGTTAACAGAAAAAGAAGACCTACTCACAATAGATACCAACATTATTATACCATAGTGCGTTTTAAGGATTTTTGGGCCTAAAAAAGTGACCTTTAAATGTGTAGCAGTGTGCTTCAATTTCCCCTGCATTTTTACTAAAACACATAGAACACATTTTTATTGTGGAGCACCATTACAGTGATTTTTTGTAAATTTCTTGTTTTATGGACCACCCTAATGTACTTTATTTGCAACAATATTTAGGTAATTTGATTAGGACCAGAATAGCTTTAGCTCCCCACTTACATCAGTGTATCTTGGGCGCCCAGGTACCTGTAGCTGGTTTTGGAAATGCTCTGACCCAGTGGTTTAAACATTACAGTTTGAACCTTGTCAAAGTCTTCAGATATTTAAACATACTCAATTTTTCCTGCTTCCAAAACATCAAAATAAAGAACTAATTGTTCACTTGCTGTCTAATATATCCCATCAAGTGTTACTGTTACAAGATACCGTATTTTTCGGCATATAAGACGCACTTTTTCTTCCCCAAAACTGGGGGAGAATAGTTGGTGCGTCTTATACGACGAATATACATGTTGCCTGCATTAAAACTGTACCTAACTTTGTGTGGTGCTGCTCGCAGTCCACTGTTTATGCTGTGTGCTGCAGGCTGGATTTGTGGCAGGTACTGCGGGCTGTGAATACTTCTCTGCACGGCCAGACTGTGTGTGTTTGGGCTTCCCTCTCCCGACAGTCTAACCACATGCTGCCCGGGCATCATGTCAACTAGTGTTGTTTTTCGTCAACGAAATTTATGACAAAATATCTTTGTAAACGAACATTTTTCAGGTGACAAAAACGAGATGAGACGCAACGTTAATGCTGGTCATGTGACGATAACGAAACGAAATCTATAATGTATTATTGTTGAAGAATAAGAACGAGACTAAATGTGGTTTACAAGATAACAACTGTGCTAAAGTGTCTCTTCATTTTCGTTGACTAAAACGAGATGAGATGTTATTTCCTGTGCGATAGGGAGGGGAGAAAAAAGTAAAGGACGCACGACCTTAGAGTTGAACTATGTTACGTCCCAAAACTTTTGTCCATTGTGCGGCACCGTAAATTAGACTTTAGATTCTCTGCTCGAACCCGAACCCGGCCCGATATTGCCTGCCACCACTCTCGGGTCAGACCAGGCCGTGATGCAGCACCCAGAGATCAGAGCATGTGTTATAACGGCCCACGTATAAAATTTAAAGGGATAGTTCACCCCAAAATGAAAATCTGATGTTTATTTGCTTATTCCCAGGGCATCCAAGTCGAAGGTGACTTTGTTTCCTCAGTAGAACACAAACGCAGACTATTAGCTTTAGCCGTAGCAGTCTGGTAGTCATTTAATGGAAGTGGATGGGCGTCAGACCTTTAGCAATAAAAAAACATGCACAGACACGTCCAGATTACACCCCGTGGCTCGTGACGACACATTGTTGTCTTAAGACATGAA
>JBBKCR010000006.1:20407758-20424293 GCA_037577295.1 Ladigesia roloffi | reverse complement strand
CCTTCGACTTGGATGCCCTGGGGGTAAGCAAATAAACATCAAATTTTCATTTTAGGGTGAACTGTCCTTTTAAATAATTACAGTCAATTTGTCGGGCGGGGCTGGTTTTGGAGTGCACGGGTTTGGGTCATGTCGTTTTTCATTTTTTGGGCCCGATCTGGGATCTAATGTAAATGAAACGTACCTAGAGTGGGCAAAAGTTTTGGGACACATTTTCCTATATTTTCCTCATTTGAAATTGGGTGCGCCTTATATTCCGGAGCGTCTTATGCGGCGAAAAATACGGTTGTTAACTGTGTTAATTACCTGTCTGATAATATGTTGAACAAGGTACACATGACACAGTATAGCATACCTAATAAAACTTTTTGACAGGTATCAAGAGGAGCTGCCATTGATCATTGCAGACCGAAATGAGCCTTATCTAACACATCCAGAACTGATCAAGCTCATGGAGTGGAAACTGACAGTGAGTAGGTCATAAACTTGTTTCAGTACTACACAGTATTTAATCTTTTAAGATTTTGAGAACAAAATTTCAGTGGTTAGTAAGTCTTACCAGCATATGAAACCAATAGGCGTGCTTATTCCAGAATACAGACCAAAGATTAGCTGTCTGACATTCCACAAGCATGATATTAATGTCAAAGCTGCCTGATTAGCCTATAATCTACTGAGGCCTGTAAATATACTCACTTATGTTCTGGATATGTCAGAAATATCTCTAATCATGAAATTGTCACAATTTCATCTAGTGCACGTGGCTTATTTCACTGGCAATTGTTATGCTATGACCAATGGAATAAAACAAGTTAAACATGTCAAGAAATAAGTTCAATAATGTTATATTTTTAGTTTGACTAGATGATTTTAAGCTGTTTTTTCTTAGTGTTTTTGTAGTAAGGAATCAAAAGCATAATTTAGGGGCTAGTTGCAATGTACAGATTTTTAAAAAATCGTGGACACTTGTCCCTAAGAGCACACATACACATAATGAAGATCATGGATTCTCTGTTGTTATAAATATGTATCATGATGGTGTAAGAATTGCTTCTATTAAGGTAATTTAATCAAGTGATCTGGAAATGTCTTGTGTGGTGGTTCTTCTCAACTAGAGGGGTAAGTTCCGTCCCCGGCTACAGCAGCTGGTTGGCTCCAATAGTGAGGAGGTTGTACTTAGCTGCACCAAGAAGGCCTTCAGTCTCCTTCCCAATGTCCAACAAGCAATCACAGAACTGAGCAAGCTCAAAGGTCTCGGGCCTGCTACAGCATCAGGTATGAGCATGTGTATACATTAAAAGCAGAAGTTAAGTGACAAATCAAATTGATACAAATATAGAGTTGATCATGTTTGTTGTATGAAGTTTGCTTCCTTAGTTCACACGTTATTGCTTTCATGTAATGAATGCATATGCTTCAACAAAGACTGAACAAACTGCATCCCTAAATCAGCACAAACGTGCTCTAAACCACTTCAAGTGATGTCAAATAGACTTTGCAATTTTTTAAACTGTATGATATATTTTTGTGTATAAAATTGTAAAATGTAGTTGAAGGCACCTCAGACTTTGAATTTTGTCCATAGTCTTGCACTCTGCCCTGTTCTCTGCAGCGGTATTAGCAGCAGGGGCGCCTAGTGAAGCTCCCTTCATGGCTGATGAGGCAGTGGAAAGCATCGCTGATCTGAGACCAGTTCAGTACACACCCAAGCACTACTCCCAGTTCTTACTGAAAATACTGCACAAAACCCAACAACTCAACAAAGGTAACCAACCATCCAGCTTGTCCAAGTTCTCCAAATGCATTTTGAATCAATTCACATGTCGCAACAAATAGTGTTTTAGTCACTGTCATAGCACTAGCTTCAAGCTGCTCTAACTGGCCCATGCCAATATAATGGCCTAAGCCTTAAGAGTTGTCCCAAGGGGAGAAAAGCTAAATGCGATAAATTACGCGGCTCAGTTTCTTGTTCCATAAATGCCAGGTGGCAAATAAATCCAAATAGAACTTCAGTGTTATTAGGGAACACCACTGATAATTGATAATGTTTTAATTACTGAGATGTAGTAAATGTGAAATTGTTAATTGTTGGCGAACTTGGTCCAGAAGTCAAGTACAGCCATTTTTACCACTAAAAATGACTAGAGAACCTGCAGTAGTCTCTGTATACTTGTATGTAATGTTAATAATGGGAATGGTAAAATGGTAATAATGGTAAATAAAAAGTAGTTTTCTTTTGCTTTTGGGACAAAACTTTAACTAGCATTATCATAAAAATTGTCCTCTTGCATCAGACAGTCATTCATCATCATTTCATGCAATGCATTTTATGAGGTTGCTTTTAGAGGTGATAAATGTTTTGGACCTAAAGTTCCTATCACCACCACTATGAACAATACTTACTCTGTAAGTTTCTCAGTAACAGAGCATTTCACATCAAACTTTTCTCTTTAATTAGGTAGAAACATTCTGAATTCCTCCTTAAGAGCCACCATATATTAACAGTCAGAATCTAAGACTTCACCTGTGTTTTGAACTGGTAATTATGTTAAGGGTGTTGTTCTCTCTCAGTGGACAGTCACCAAGATTGGACGCCTCATAAGGTGGAGTTGTGCTTATGGGCATGGGCCATAGCCAATCAGATTCAACCTTCCCTGCTAGAGGAGATTTCTATGAATGACGGCCCACTCAGCGAGGCCAAAGAGAAGCCGGGGAAGAGAAAGGGCACCAGTAATCTGCCATCTAAAAGACAGAAGACAGACTAGACAACGAGAACATGTTTTGATGGATGCGTTTGTGGTTGCACTATTTAGTGAATCTTCTTGTTTTCTTCATCAAACTTCATCAAAAGGTAACGAACTGAACTTTTTCTGTTGAATCATTCCAGACTCTGATGAAACTGCTTGTCATGCACCATCAGTAATAGCCAGTTTTACCATACATGTATAAGATAAAACAGATTTATATGACACATATTTACTGATCATGCTTTAGTGTTAAAACCCTTTCATTCTATTTTCTTATTCAAGAGTGGAACATTAAATAAAGAAAGAAAATTTTCACTGAACAGATGCGTGAAATGTTACACCACTCTTGTGAAGGCTAATGAAAGAACAATGTGTGCATGTGTGTGTGTGTTTGCATTTTGTCAACACAAATATTTCAAGTTGATTATATAGGACTGGTCACAGCTTGGTTTATTCCTTACAGCTGGGAAATGAAAGCAGATACAATGATAACAGTACAAAAAAAAAACGAACAATAGAAAATGCCTCAGTTTCTGACATTTAAAAAGTACATCATGAAATTGATAATGAAGAATTTGATATAAACTACCAATATTTACATCTGAAGCAGAGAAAAAGAATAACCTAGTGATACATTTTTTCCAAAGCTCTAGGTTGTAAACAGCATTTTGTTTTGTATTTATTTTTTGTATACTGAAACGAGTCATCATCTCTCGTTTTTTTGGCACCATTTCGAAGTCTGTGAGTAGACTACAAACTCATGTGAGGACTACAATTATGGCCACAGCATGGAGATGACTCCAGCGAAGCACAGTGATGACCTCATCATGCATGTTGAAACTGATGCCTGCAGCACTGTTGCCGCTGAGTGCCACAGCAAGGCAGGAGGTCCAGTCACAGCTGTGAGGAGGACGGGCAGTTATTGGCCTTGATCTGTTTCTTCTGAGCTTCTAAGTGCAGATCCAGGTCAAATAATGCATTTCTGGCTAAAATGAATCAAGACCCGAAGATTCAGTCTCAGGAGCAGAAGGCTAAGTCCAACACATCCTACTGCTACAGGGGACTGCTGCTACTTCCATGAGCCTCACACACACACACACACACACACACAATCTTATTTACTCAGACATTCACACTATTCCCTATAGCATAGTTTGGCAAAAAAAATGTTTTTATGTCTATGTGCCCCAAATGTATTCAATCAGTCAAGACATGCTTGTGGTTTTGGACTAGGTACTTTGAACACTGGAGCTATGAGGCTAATATATAAGCATTTGGTATCTTTACCTCAAAATCTAACATTACGGATACAGGCTCATCTATTTTTTCCCCCCTTTATGCCTACCATTTGCTCATTAAAATGTCTACAAAGCGATTTTGTGTATAATGCTGGTTCCTAGACATTCCTCATTGAATTTTTCATTAGTTTACACTGCAAAGCATTAGCAAAGCAGACATTCATGCCAAGATATCCTCAAGGCAAACATTTATCTGCCATTTGAACACAGCCCCTGGCTAATAAGACCCTGAGTGCCATCTTACTTAATAGCTATTCCAGTACTATTGTAGTTTAAAGGGTTCAAAGCCACATAAATGTAGATTCGCTGTACAAAACTTCTCTGTAAATTAATTTTGCCCATTATTTACTATTCTGAAACAATGACATTAAATTTACAATGCTTTATGTTGTAAACCATAAGTTGTTGTATTCTGAAAGCTTTATAGTTAGAAAATTGAGAGCTAGGCAACTAAAAACAACAAGGAAAAAACTGACATTATGAATTACATAGCTAGTGTGGGTAGTTAATTAGGTAATTTGGGCTAGTCTAGCTGAGGACAAGTGCATTGTCCTGTGTAGAACAGATAAGCTCCTGTGTAATGTGCAGGCCTAGACTGGCATTTAGCTTTCATATTTGACCTATTCTTTGTTTTCCAAGTTTTTATTTTAGATAGTTTTTTTTATTTAAATTTAAACTTAGTTTATAATGTTTGCACTGTCCTAAAAGGAGCAGTTCAGGATACATTTCACTGCGTATTGTAAAATTATGCACGTGACAATTAAATAATCTTGAGTCTTGAATTTACATCAAGGTTTTTAAAAATGTTATCTGTAAATATGAGCTGATCCCTCTTGTTAGCTAATTGTAGCTCCTGTGTGAAACAGACACATCCTGCTCAACTGACTACACGTGGTGAAGGGAAAATCACGTGCATTTTATTTTTTGCCGAACTATTCCTCTAGGAAATTGTTACATGCTCAGTAACTCATTCACACATTGCATGTAACAGTCTGACAAGCTATTTTAGTTTCTCCTAAGCACAATTAAAGCATGGTTACATATCCCGTTCCCTTTGCCACGCTCCTCTGGTTCAGTTGTCCATATCGCCACACAGAGACACACACACAGTATTTAAGCCAATCACATGTACATCCAGAATGTACAGCCTCGAAGGTATAAAATGGAAAGAACACTGAGCAAATCCAACTGAAACATTTAAGGCTGGGACTATCCAACGTTTGCCTGATGCAAACCACAATCCTGGAAAAAACACCATTTAGAGTATAACTAGAAAAAAATGGTTTTGTTGGCATCATGAATATTTCTGATTCGAGTGTAAGATACAGCCCAGTCCAGCAAATTCATGCCGCACACCACATACCTCCTGCCTTCCAGCTCTAGTGTCATTACTAGGTGCAAAATGTTGTTAAACATATAATGATCATATCGAATCCTTGTAATACAGCACTGTAAATCAAATCAGACCATGACCTGAGTACAGTGTTATATCCCACTACACCACCAGATTTTAAACCATATTCATTGATGTAACCTGAGCAGTGTAATTTCATTGTGGAATAATACATTTTCCAATTTTTTCATGTTTCAGGTCCTTTTAAGCATGAGCCATGTTGTACTATATCAAAACACATTTTTGTTTTCCTGTGATCCTGCAATAAATCGAACGATTTCATGTATTCTGAATGCATCACCATGCACCAGTAGGAGGAAGAAAAATTTACCAATGATATCATGTAACGCTTCCCACAATCCCCATCCATCAGTGGGAGAAAATGCTCACCTTTGTGCTTTCTGAGACACAGTTCACATTTCTGCACCCCATTCGGACACTAATGGGAATCAGTGAGCATAGTTAGGAGGGTTTAAGGCAGTTTATCTGAATTGGAACACAGCCATATGGTGGACGGGTCATTTGAGAGGTGAATAAAATATGTCCCAATGTTCACTGCAATTGCCAAACCATAGTGAGGGTGGGTCTGTATGTGTGTGTTTGTTTTAGAAGCTGCATTGTTTCAAAGCATGTATTGCATCATCACCACTCAGTTCAATGGGACCAGCTTACAGAAGCCGCGAGCACAGAACAATGATCTGAATAAATAGAAGTACAAATATAAATATATGGCACGAAAATTCACAACAACATACATATCGGTCAGAAACGCCATCATGCTTGTTGGGAAAGATCCCAGGTCAGGTCCCTCCCCAGTGACACCGTTCCTTACAACACTCCTCCCACAGCAAAACTCTAGGAACATAAATAAAAATAAAAATATTCAATATTAAATGTACAATTTGACGTAGCAGCTTGGCGAATGGTAACTTGGCACTGCAGAATTTTCAACCAACTTATTCCAACCAACAGAGAGAGTCAAGAGGACACCACTGTCCAAACCCCGCACCCAGGGGAGGTATATTCACATATCTGGCAACCTTAGAGGGAAAATGCCCATTTTTGTGTCTTTTGAAGGTAGACGCTTCTTCTCGGAGAGAGATGGAAAATGGAAAACAGAAAGGACGACACCATAAAAATCTTACATCAGGTCTCTTGACTGTTTCCACTGTGGTGGGTAGGCAGTGGGAAATTGGGGGTGGGGGGGTGGGTAAATCTCACACCTTGACAAAATTTATCATAGCAACTGGTAGCCAAAGCAGCAGTCACCATGGGATGCATGTGGTCTGCCATCAGTGGGCTCTGTCTGTGCTCATGCCTTTGTGGTTTTGACCCCTCCATGCACATGTAGTGTGAAGGTCAGGAAAGGGCAAGACCCACCCTATTAGCTGTAGTGAGTGTTTGTGTGTGTGTGTGTAGAAGAGGCCTGGCAAGACCAGCACTTCGGACTACATTTCCATCCAGCTTTCCAATGTAAGAGAACAGAGGACACCCACCAGAGCTAATTAATAGATAATGCACCATTTGAAATCATTGTTTTTCTTTTTTGGAATTTGCAACATAAAAAAAGAGAAAGACGACTGGTTGGGACTCTATAAGAGACAGAAAGAGAAAAACAACCTTGTTCTGTACTGTAGTGAGCTCTATTGAAAGTCCCAACTTATATGTGATCAGTTGAGAATGTGTCAATAAGATAAGGTGTTTCACTTCAGAAAGTATTTCTAAAGTTGCTGTTCCTATAAGTGATCTCCTCTTGTCCAGTTTGACCATCCCTCCACTGCTGGCTGAGTGGAGGAGGATGACTGTAGCTGTAAAAAAAGGGGAGGTGTGGAAGGCAAAACAATCTGGATTCTGAAAACAGCCATCCACAGCCAGAGGGCGAATGAAGTTTGTGTAGTTTAGAGCAGGGGTGTGGCTTATGAATGGAGGGGGCGTGTCATTAGGGTGGGGGCGGGATCTGAACACCCAGCAGCTCATAGGCAAAGATGTTCCAGAAGATGGCAAAGAGGAGGAAGGTGATGAAGGAGAGCACAAGGACCCACCAGGAGCACTGCTTGTGGAGAGACTCCTCGTAGCTTCGCAGAATCAGCAGGCCCATACTGATGCCCACAACTGCCCCCGACAGGTGGGCCATGAAGCTTGGCTGCGGCCCGGACGATGGTAGCGGTGGTGAGAATCGAAGCCACACTGCCCGTCCCACCTCCGAACTCACTACAGAACAGAGAGAGGAAGATGAGAGATGTCCAGGACATCATCAGCCAAGTAGAAGGTCACTGCACAAAGATTTATACAGCTGCATTTCATTGATTTTTATATTTGTGAATAATTGAGTCTTAATGGCAAAAATTGTGTCAAAAGAAATAATCAAAATTACATTTGGAGCTTTGTACATATTTCCTAATACATATCTATATATATACCGTAACCTTTTTGTTTGGCTAATAGTACAGTGCGGCTGAAAACATTTTGCCTCTGAACCAGACCCTTAACCAGACATTTGCGGACGAACCATTGGTGAGGCACACATTTTATTGGCTCGTTTCAGGTTGATATGTTTTATGCACATCTCAGCCGCATCTGTGACGAGTGTTTAGGCTCAAACTGCCGGACCAAACCCGGAGGCTCCTAGTCCCGGTGCGAGCCCGAGTGAGTCGGAGGGCGGGCACGGCCCCCTATGACCCGTCCATGACAAAGGTAAGGAAGATGAAAATGCCAATTAATGTCTTTTCCTGGTAGGCTGCAGTTTATATACCGTGTATATATTACCTTTCGTTAGGAGATGGAATGATGTTCGAGCACTGTTCAGTAAAGAAGCATAGACAACGTAATTTGTGTTACTGATATGTATGTATACTTATAGGTATTAGACACAATTTGAAAAATAAAGCCATGTGCAATATGCATTTGTTTATGTTACCGTAACGTTTAAATGTAAAAAAAAATCTCATCTTACAACGTGAGACACATGCGGCTTATAATCTGGTGCGGCTTGTACAAGTACAAAATGTATTTTCTTTCTAAAATTAGAGCATGTAGCTTTTAATCAGGTGTGCTCTGTAGTCCGGAATTCATGATATATGTATGTATGAGGACACATGTCCACTCACTGGACTTCAGATGAGCACTAATCTGTAACTGTACAGCACCTATAATGTGTCTTCCATTCACTGGTAGCATCCTTTATAGGGTGACCATACAGATACACAGTTACAGTCAACCTCTACCCCATTTCATTACTAGTCAGTTTCTGGACCACAGGACCACTGCTGACCAGAAAGTATTCAGGTAACGGACTGTTCTCAGCAAAAGAGGAACACTGATATGTTAATGTTAGAATCTGTGGCACTGATTTTCAACACATCAGTTTCACAGATGTGTGTCAAGTTCAGTTTGCTCAGCAAAATAACGAGCCGTTTCATCTCCTACACTCGCCTTCCTAAATTACTTTAGTGCAGCCCCGCCAAACTTTTACAGACCAGTTCCATCTAAAACAATATTTTAAATGACCGGTATTTATACAACATACAAAAAAGTGTGTTTGTTTTTTACACATTTTTGCCAGCTTGTAAGCTAAATTTTTGATGTACCGTATCACATAAATGAAATTAGCATTTTTCCCACAATAACGAACTTTCAGACGCTGATAATCAGAAAAAAATCGTTTTATTCTGTCTTTCTGTGCGGCCTGGTACAAAATGACTCACTGCCCTAGTTAACAATTTGAAAATTATTCATCAATAAATCCTTTAGTGAAGTAATAAATACAGATAAGGCCCCGTCAATTTGCTGCACATTGCTAAGAAAGCCACTCGAAGACCTGTACATTTAATAAAGAAATCTTTCTGTGGGCAGCCTTTGGCCTCTATTGCTTTATTTTCTTTGTAGCTTTATTTATTTTCCTTTGTTTCACTGTTCTGTGCTGAACAGTGAAACGCACACACACTCCTTTTGGTTTGACACTTACTGCAGACCAGCGCAAGAATCATCCGCAGAAGTTTATATGGACATTTCATACCGGCCCAGTTCTGAAACACACAAACACACACACACACACACACAGGTTAGAGAGGTAAGAGCATCTGTGTGTACATGTGTGTAAGCCATTTATGATTAATGATGGCATAAAGCAAGCACTCTCACTGCACTGTGAGTAAAACAGATAAATTGACCTCACACACCCACACAGACACACACACACACACACACACACACACACGCTCTCTCTTATGGAACAATATATATCTTAAGTGAAGTGACTCACAGCTCCACTGTGAGTCCAACCTAAAAGCAGCCTTTTGCACGCGAACCACAATAACTACTGCATACTTTATTTCTCTCAATACAGAGTGCACACACACAATGAATGGTGTGTATTAATAGCTCTTTGCTATCTATTACAGTCCTAAAAACTAGAAACAACTTGATGCACTCCACTGCTACCCCCTCACTATAGTACTTTTATTTAATCTGTAGTCAGAAGCAGACAGAGTCTGAAAATAATAAACAATGCTTTAAATCACTCATGAAGTAACAAAAAAGAACTGTGGGAGAGAGGCCAGTGGTCTGCAGCCTGCTCTGGCCTCGTCTGAAGTCACAGGTCAGGATGCCACCAAAGTGCCAGAAGCCAGTGCTGACTAAGATGAACATGAACTGCTCTGTTTCTCCCGATAAAATGTCTGGCCAAAACTAAGTGCTGTGTTTGGTTGTATCTGGTAAATGAAAGAGGGGATTATTCTGCACCGTGTCCAGTAACTTGACAGGAGAGACCTGCAGCGTGTTTTAAATGTGACCTGAAAACAGGACGTATGGCAGTATGATAGTCCAAATCACTCAAGGAGCATCCTACAAATCACTCACAGCACTCAGAGAGACAAACTCATGAATACAAAATACAGGATGTGTCACAGACGTTTAAGGTAAAAATACCAAATGCTGCACACTGAGAATGTTTTAGAATGACTTTTGCACAATAGATTTTTTTTATATATTTATCAGTTTCTAAATGTTAATCAAGGTTATTTAAAAGCATTTGTCAACAAAAACATGACAGGAAAAGCAATGGAAGTCATACACTTTCCCCAGCACTGTATACATGCCTGTACAGTGTGTGATGTGTGTGTGTAAATGAGTGTGTGTGTGGTGGATTCATTTGGTCTCCAGGGAAACAGGCTGAAAGCGAACAAAAATACATCCATTATGCCCCCCCTCGTTTCTTCTTCATTCATTCAGAGACGTATGAGCCGTGGTCGTGGTTAGTGTTTGTTACCATGACAACATTGGCAAGATGCGCAGAGCACAGGGCATAAACTCCTCCCGACCCGCCAACAACCGGAGCTCTCATATCAGTGATAGAGACCGTTAGAGAACCTGGGAGAGACAGAGAGAGAGAGAGAGAGAGAGAGAGACAGAAAAATAGAGACAGACAGACAGACAGAAAGAGAAAAGGAGAGAAAGAGAGAGACAGATAGAAAGAGAGAAAAGGAGAGAGAGACCAAGATTGCGAGGGAGAGAGAGTGACAGAGGAAGTGAGAGAGAGAGAGAAAGAGAGAGACAGAGAGTGAGACAGACAGAAATATATAGAGAGAGAGACCGAGACAGAGAGACAGAGACAGAAAGAGAGACAGACAGAAATAGAGAGAGAGAGGGACCGAGACATAGAGACAGAGACAGAGACAGAGAGAAAAATGGACAGAAATACAGAGGGAGAAAGATACAGAGAGAGAGACAGAAAGAAAGAGAGAGACAGAGAGAGAGAAATAAAAAAAGAGTAAGAAAACAAAAAAGAGTGATTAGCAATTTCCTATGAATGTTATACACACATACACACTCATATTTCGGCAGCACATGTGGATGTCACCAGCTGAGGGTGGAGTCCCTGTGTGACCAGTTAGAAGAACATAATAAAGCCAATTAGTGGTTCCTATAGCAACAAAAATGTTCAGAACGACAGCCTCACCAGCGTCACAGTGAACAAACACAATCTCACGGAGAGCCCCTTACCTGACCCCTCTGGAGTTTACAGCTATTGTGAGCAGGACAAAACACACACACACACACACACACACACACACACACACACTTTGTACATTCTGAACAGTCTAAATCATCCAAGTGTTCTATATGCTCTGAAATAAATACTCACACTATTCAGGCCGGATAATTACATATTGACATTGCGTACACTGTGTGTGTGTGAGAGAGACAGGTTGTCTATGACAACCACACTGTGTATGTAGAGATCAGCACTCTTACTCTATTCTTTTTTTCTGTGTCTCTCACTCACATTTTCTCTCGCACTCTCTGTCTCTCACTCTGTCCCTCTATCTCGCCATTTTCCTTTTCCTCTTAGTCTCTCTCTCTCTTCATTCTCTTTATGAGGCGAATTCTGAGTTAAGAGGAGATAGGAAGGGTGTAAATGTATGTATTGTAAATGCGTATGTGTGCGCGTGCATGTGTGTGTGTGTGTGTGTGTGTGTGTGTGTGTGTGTGTGTGTGCGCGCAAGTGTAACTGAGTTTCATGAGCAAAATGAGATGACCTTGGCTGAGGCTTGATTATGGAAATTCACTTTTCTGCTTTCAGCTTGCCACACAAACACACACACACACACACACACACACACAAAGGCACACACACTCCAAATATAACATGAGCTATGGGATATAAATATAATGTGATTTACTGTTGAAAAGATGTGTGAGTGTGACTAATTGTGGGCCAGATTTGTTTCAGGATATCCTGTTTCCAATATCCAGATACGCAATTCAACATTCTATGTTGACATCCATCCAGTACTGATACCTGGTACTACATCAATGACATTTACTAAGTACTAAGTACTAAACGCACACACACACACACACACATGCACACACTCACCTGCCACGACTCCTGCCATATACAGAAGGCTGATTCTCAGGATTCCATGCACCATCTCAAGAGGAACTCCAATCATCAACTGAAGAAGTGCATTAAAGCCCAACTGCTCCAACCTAAACACATAAACACATACACACACAAACACACACACACACACACTGTGGTCAGTCAAAGGCTACTGAGCTCTGCAGGGCAAGATTCAAGCTAAGTATGAAGATTGTTCATGTAGCTCTGATGAGACCTGTTTTAAAACGGTGTCCAGTCTCTGTGGATTATGCAAAAAGGCCAAAGGGTTTATAAGTTATATGGGCCAAGGTGTGTGTGTGTGTGTGTGCACGTGCCTGGAGAGTATGTACATCTTTGTCAGCGATGAGTGTGCGTGCGAGTGTTAGTTTGTGCCTGTGCATATGTGTGTGTGTAGTCAGATTGAGGTCAGAGTATTCCCTCCCGATCTGCCGGAGGATCCTTCCTCTGATGCTATCTCTGCGATTTACACAGCGCTAAATAAGCCATTGTAGACTTTTAATATTGAAAAAGGAGGAAGTACAGTAAACCCCCAGTAAACCATTCCAAACTCTAAACAGCCTCACTCGCTGGTTTAAAAACCCAGTGTTCATTAGTATGATCCAGGACTGTAACTGTCACCTTACAATTACGGAAAATTTCATATCTCTCTCCCTGAATTCCACAGCTTATATAATATCATTTAGAATAATATTCAGACATAAGCAGCAATAAGAGTTAAGGAGCATTCCCACTATAGGGCTTATGTACAATGTCAAGATCAGACTACATCAGTGTTTATCTGAATATTCTATGATCCTGAAACAAACTACACTTTCTTTGATACTCTTCAGTGACTGGAAGGCAAAAAGGAGCGCTTCATTAAAGTGAATGTGTGAGATTGTCTGTTACACGCTTCAACTGCTTCAATGGCCAGCTCTCATGAAAAACAGTTGAGTACTTTTCAAAAATGTAGTCAACTCGACACTGTAAGTATGCATTCGAACTTCAGTAAAAAGTATTTCGTACGCAGCATGCTGATACAGAGTAGGGACCAGTGGGAAGAACAATCACTGCTACCTTCAAGTCAACAAAACATTCCCATAGAAACACTAGTAATACGTAACGATTTCTGAATTAAACACTTCTGAAACTTTTAGTATTTCATTCTATTTGTTGCATAGTAACTTAATAAAATGCGTAAATGCAAGCGTTGATCATTTAAAATGGTTTGCTCTAAAGAGAGGCTTATCACTTCAACACATAAACAAATGAGGTTTTAATTAATTTATTTCATTTTTCGCAACCCTTCTACCAACAACTTCATAATTACTGGCATTCTCTGTAAAGGCGAACAAGATGGACACACATTTTTTAGTGGTTTCATTGAAGAAATTTAGTGTAATTATAAAACACCTCACAGGTATTGGTCCCCCTGCAATATATACTGTACATTCTTTCAATTAAACAAATACGTATTTGAGGTAAAAAACCACAAAGATATTTTCTTTATAACCTTTCTTACACTGGGTGCCATTATTCATGAAGCTGACTGTACATAGTAATAAACACAGCCATGAGACTTAACTGACTGCCTACAAACTTCATCTCGAGCAGAGAGCTGATTTGGGCAAAGCACAACACCACAGCAGTCCATTAACCAAGGAGAAGGAAATGACTGAAATTCATTTGTTACAAACAAGGAACTTCAATTATTTTTGCATTCCTTTATCTTAATTAAACTGTCATCACAATTACTTAATCCTCCCTGATTTCACTTTCCTTCAGCTCTGGCAGTAATTTCCGTCTGCAAAGTAAAGTATGTGTGTTTACGCTCACTGCAACACCGCACTTCGGGCAGTCTCACCACCATGAGGATCTGAGTTCATTTTTGGCTAAAACACAAGCAGCCATCAAAAGCTTGGAGTGAACCAGAGGAGCTAGAGTAAGAGCAGTGCTCGGAAGAAAGCAGATGCTCAACAAAGCAGTCCGTTGGATAGGCATCCCGACGAGCTCATGGCCTGACAGCTCTGTCAACGCAAGCAGACATCTTTAACCTCGCGCCGACTCTGTCTGCTGCTGCTGCTGCCAAAAACATCCTCCACTCCATCGAAGAGGCTCTGGCCCAGCGGAGATGACTTCTGTGGCTGTGGCATACGCTGCACAGACTAGTGATGATGCCTCATATCAAAACGCTGGGCCTTATTCTACGGAACCCCCCTGCTGTTCTGCAGTAGGAACAGATCTGTCAATGACACCACCTCTCTCTCTCTTTCTCTCTCTCTCTCTCTCATGCTTCATGCCACACTTGAACATATGGACAAACAGAACACTTACAGTGTGTCTGGGCACTCTTGCTTTAATACAGTCATTTTTGCTAACATGGCTTTTGCATTAGCCAGGCACTAGGACTTTGCAAGTGAATACTGAGTGTTCTAGCTGCTTTAATCTAGAAAATTACTTGTAACTTGTAGAGCACTGCTGGGAGGCTCTGGGCCTGGAAGGCCAGATTAATGCTCACCTTGGTGATCTTCATGATGAAACGTACCTATCTGAATGTTTTGGTTAATTATAAGATTTTTAGATGAAGAATATAATGAAACTCAAAATTCAACCCCAAGAAAGAATCTATCCCAGCTAGGGTAACCTCATAACCTCATCTCATCTTAGAACCCAACCACCGAAGAGCCAATGAAACCAAGTCTTCTATTACCAATAAAACTTCTTTTAAATTAACTAAAAAGGTGCTACCTAAACCTTCTCAAAACCCAACCATCTAAGAACATACTAAAGTGTCTCATAATCTAATCACAAAAGTACTAAACTTCATTCATTAAAGGCTAATAAATCAAATAGCACCAAATGGCTAATAAATTAATCTCATAAATCAGTATACAAGGTATTCTCTTATTCTTTTTCAATAAGTTCCTGAATGTATCCCTTTGTTAGTCACTGCCTGTGCATTTACAGGTCTCCACACTCTCAGACCAGGAATACAGATCAAAGCCACACTTACTTTTAAACCACCAAGCCCAAGACCAATAATGCTACCCATCTTTATTGTCTATCAAGCCAAAGTCACTTTCAAAGTTAAATTAATTGTCATCTCAGCTATATACATGCTATTTACATGCAGGTAGACAAGACGGCATGGCTCCAGCTTTTACAGAGTACAAAATCAGGCACAGGATACACACACACAACAAAAACTATACTATACTTTAAACTATAAACTATAAATTAAACTCTAAACAAGAAATGTGGCACAAGGGTGTGCAAGATAAATTCTCTTATCATTCAATAACTGTGCAAATGTTGCATTAGCTGTTAGGTTGAACACAATACTGGAATGTTTTTGTGTTCTTCAGATGTGGATGAGATCAGGCAGTGTTTCAAAATAAATAAATAAATGTGTCATTAATATCAGCAGCCCTCAAATGGCCTGGCCCTTAATTTCTACCCCACTGAGTGCACTGCTAAGGTGAAAGATTCTCAGTTGTACACTTGCACTAGTAAAAACCACTGCCTAATTAATATTTCTTGTAGTTAATGTATTTTCAACTTGTGACCTTGTTTAAATAGATCTACTGGACTGAGGCAACGGTGCTCAAGCAGCTCATACCACAATTTCCGTAATTCTTTATGTGGTATCTGTGGTATTTTTATTGCTCTTCAGAGTGCAAAGAGCCCTGAGAGCCCATTCTAGAGGCAAAAAACACCCCTTTAGATGGCTGTATGTAGGGCTCCATTGAGTCCCTTTTAGAGTGCTCACACATTACTGCAAGGTAAAGCAACAGCATCAGCAAATCTGCCAAACACACCACACAGGCTAATGAATAATGACGAAAAAAAATCGCACGAAGCGCCGAGTCACCACAACTGCTAAAGTGGAACCACAGAGACGTATTTGGCCCTAGCTATTAAAACTAAAGCTTCATTATTGATCTGATGAGCCATATATGAGGGCACTGAAACACCACATATGTTGTGAGGGGTAAAAACAGAATGAGATGCGTCACAAGTGGTGTTTTAGTAGACATGTGGGTGATAAGCAGCGGCGGAGCTAGACTTTTTTACTTGGGGGGGCCAGGGGGTGGGCAAAGCTATTTCATTTGGGCTAGAATAACGCGTACTCACTCCCAACTTGTCATAGCAAAGATCCTTCATTTTACTCTCACTGACCGCAGCTGCTGTGTTCATTCTGAAATCATCTTTAA
>JBBKCR010000006.1:20381532-20394500 GCA_037577295.1 Ladigesia roloffi | reverse complement strand
AGAGAGAGAGAGAGAGAGAGAGAGAGAGAGAAATGCAATTTCTTCTGCACACTTGAATCTTGGATGAGTTGGATCCAGGGTTTTGTGAGGCTGATGCAATAGGGCAATAGTGCTAAAGTCAGCAGAAGCACTGGAATCCTCAGAATAGATCATTTAGCTTGTCTTGTAAGAGGCCGAGTTTGGATTAGGATTTCAGATCAAATCAAATGTAACAGTTTTAATCAGTAATCCCTCACGGGTTAACTACCAATAGGAAACTTCAGAGACAGTTTCAATGTATCTTGCTTGCTTTGACTTCTACTAAGTGCCTGTTCAAAAGTTTGACACCTGTTCATCCATAATCAAAGCTATTAATAGAGAGTTTGACCCCCCCTTTGCTACACTCAAAGGCTGTACTCTTCTGAAACAGTTTTGCACCAGTGTTTTTTAAGCATTTGACTACATTCAGCCACAAGAGCATTTGTAAAACTCTGATGCTGGAAGACATCGGGTGGTGCTCAAGAATGGACTTCCACGCTGCAGCCCACTGACCTCAAGCTTGTAAGAGTTTGCCCCAGAGCATCCTCTTTCATCAAGTGTTTTTCTAAGGAGATTCTACAGTGTGTGTGTAAATTTAGCCACTAACAATGGCTTCAGCTTACAGCAGCTGATTTGCTCCAGATGATTTGTTGTTAAATGCAGGATGACTGTATTTTTCAATCTAAAATGTATACATTGCACGAGAGCTCTTTACTTCCTTTTTTACTGTGTGTCCGGAGGTGGTGGGCTCCACAGTGGAAACTGATGGAGACAAACTGCTACATAACTTGTTACTTATCCGTGTTGTTCCGGTGACTCTGGGTCGGGGGCGCTGCAGGACGGAACCGGGCAAAAGTGTCTCAGCCACACACGCACGCGCGGGGGTGTGCGCGCGAGAGAGAGACGGAGAGGGAGATAAAATAAGTAAAGGGGCTCATTGGGAATCAAATTGTGCTGTTTTCTGTCCCTTTCAAAGTAATGCGAAGTAGTGCTCATGTGAAATTAGTGGGCAATTAATTAACCATCAGCAATTAATCATTGTTAACTAATGATACCTCCCCTCACCAACAATAATCACCAGTAATAACCACTAATCACTAATAACCACCACAAATCACCCATCAAGGCTGATCAGACCTGAGAGGAATGTGCTCAAACGGAAAAATGTCTTTAAAAACTCAAATTACCCAGTCCGTCCTGACAGCTGACTGGTTAGACTGGGAGAAGCATACTGGGGGAAAATTGTGAACCGCGACTAAAAGTGCAGAATTAAATCTCACTCCGAACCGGAGACCCAAGATGGCGCTCAGCTGCAAGACCAGCTCTGGTAAACAAAAGACCGGAGCGGGGTGTTTTCACTCAAGAGGGACAAACTTCACTCGTAGCCCTTAAGCACTGACACGCATGGGTCGGACCTGATCATATATGTTGATGGTGAGGACGTCATCGTTTTTACACGAGAGGGGGGGGGGGGGGGCTCGCGCTCCGTTCCCCCAATGAGATCCGAACAAAAGGGCGCGCGCCGTGAACACGGGCAGCTCCGGATAACACACACTCAAAACAGCACTAACCCCCACCAGACCCGGTACTTACCCCCCCCGTATTGTGGGGGGCCATCAATGTCACCGTGAACCCCTCCCACCCGCGGCCCCCCGGTCCCCGGACCCGATGCCGGTGTCTCTGGTCTGTTTGGCAACTTTCCTGCGAGCGCCTGGGAGTCGCGCTTTATTCTCCAAGACTCTTTTAACACATCGAAAACTCACTCTCGGACTGTCTCACGCAGACCTGGGCACGCGTGTGAGTTCTCTGTGGCATTTCGGGGCGAGTTTAATTCACGCGTGTTCATTCTGGGCGAGCTTTAACGGTAAATAACCCGAATAACGTCACCCGGGCTCGCGGGCAGCGCTGTGTTAGTTCGCCAACTCCGCATGCCGATTAGAAAACCTAAACGGGTCCGACCGCGGGCCGAACCGGGCGCGGCTCCCGCAGGGGTGATCACGGTTCCGCGCGGGGTCCTTATCAGCTCGTTCGGCGCCGCGGGCGCGGGTCCATTTGGGCCGAATCGGGCAAAAAGCTCCGCAGCGCGCGCTACCCCGAGTCGGTTTTCGCGGAAAAAAAGTTCGTCGCACGGCCTCGGTGCAGGAGAGGCGAGCGCTCTCGCGGGGCCGGGACTCTCCCGCGCGGGACAGGGCGGTCGGCCCGGGCCGCGAGGCGCCGAGCCGCGGGAATTCGGCTTGAGTTCCAGGAGGAAGAAACACAAACGAGCGCGCGCGGGGCTCCATGGAAGCCTGCTCGCTCAGCTGCTGGCAGTTGGTGTTCTCAATCACGTCCGCTTAGAGGCTTCATAGGCTGCACGCGAGAATAACATACACACCACTCTCTCCCTCTCACTCACACACTCTTACACACTCCCGTTCATCCAGGTCGGAACCTAACGAGTGAAGAGAACATTTATCCACCTAATATTGTAAAAATAAAGAACTCTCGACCGGGACGCGTGACAAGAATAACCCTTTCGCCTCCGTCGGTCTAAGGTTTTCTTCTGCTGGACTCACTTTTTGTGGCGGTTTTTGTTGTCTGTTTTGTTTTAAACTCGTTTTTAAGTCTGACAGTGTCTTGTGCAGCGGAGAAGTGAGCCAGGATGGCCGAGACAGCAGCGGCGCCCGCGGCCAAGACCAAGAAGGCGAAATCCGCAAAGAAAACCACCTCGCACCCCAAGTACTCCGACATGATCAAGGCGGCCATCGTGGCCGATAAGAGCCGCGGAGGCGCGTCGCGGCAGTCCATCCAGAAGTACGTGAAGAGCCACTACAAGGTGGGCGAGAACGCGGACTCGCAGATCAAGCTGGCACTCAAGCGGCTGGTGGCCAGCGGGCTGCTGCGCCACACCAAGGGCATCGGAGCGTCCGGTTCTTTCAAACTCGCCAAAGCGGACGAGGTTAAAAAGCCCCCGACCAAGCCCAAGGTAGCGGCCAAAGCTAAGAAGCCCCCGGCCAAGGCCGCCCCCAAACCCAAGAAAGCCCCCAAGCCCAAGAAGGTAGCCAAGTCCCCGGCCAAGGCGAAGAAGAGCAGAGCTCCCGAGAAGAAAGTGAAGAAGGTGGCTGAGAAGAAGAAGAGCCCCGTCAAGCCCAAAAAAGTGGCCAAAAAGCCCAAAGTGGCCAAAACGGCCAAGGCGAGCAAACCCAAAAAGGTGAAACCTGCCAAGCCCAAGCCCAAGACAGCAGCAAAGAAAGCAGGCAAGAAGAAGTAAAGGGACTTACAAAAAGTTCATCTAGAACTCTGAGACTGACTGATCCACAAACCGCCCTCAAGCTAACTGTACATAGACTTTTCTGAGGAAGTTGTTTTTGCTATAATTATTATTTTTGTAAGGTCTCTCTGT
Organism: Ladigesia roloffi; assembly: GCA_037577295.1. Classification (NCBI taxonomy): domain Eukaryota; kingdom Metazoa; phylum Chordata; class Actinopteri; order Characiformes; family Alestidae; genus Ladigesia; species Ladigesia roloffi. The sequence goes on along the minus strand of JBBKCR010000006.1, from coordinate 20,391,100 downwards.
GCAACCCAACCTTTTTACAGTTTTCTTCCACCACTACTTTGCACTATTATGACATTATAACGGGGATCCTCTCATAAAAAAAATTAGGGTTCTTCATAAGGTTTGCAATGATGTGGCTAACCATTGTTATTTATTTCTTATTTTGTTCTGAATGGTTGATTAAGTAATTAGGACGACCCTCAATGATGTCTGGACACTAACACGGGAGAGCGTATTGTTTTGGTAGTCAAGCTGAAGGTAGTCTAGGCGCCTCTGAACGGGAGGCAGTGATTTTTACCTTGTGATGTAGCGCCCCCTGCCGAACAGAAGGGGGTTGACCACGCGGACTAGTGGAAGACCAATCAGTTTTAAAACAAATTATTCAAATGGTAGCTCTTATCCATATACAGATCGTGTTTTATCGTCATGTCAGGTTGTTGTAAACATTTTAGCCTGTTTCTGTGATAAATGGCCCAGATGCCTTTGTATACTGTACAACAATAAACTTTTTGATCCTTGTAAACGGATGTTTTTTTCTTGCTGAGGTGAACCAGGTGAGCAAATCGAGAGTGCACTTGCCGAATGTGTGAGACGGTGAGTAAGGAAAAAAGAAAGAAAAAAGAAGGATGGGTGGGTTTTTCAAAACCGGTAGTATAATGAGCTCCATTCATCAGGAGGCCGCAACAGAGAAATAGCTTGTAAGTAGCCTGGTCACTTCCAAAAATTTAAATAAAATAATCGCTTTAAAAAAAAAAGAAGCGCACAATAGACTTAAATTAGAAACAGTAATCGAAAACAATAGCTGCCAAATCTTTGAACTAGAAGAAAAAACTGGAGACGGGACTGAAGTGCTGCTTTTACTGAAAATATATTTCAGAAGCAGTGATGAATTTATTCGAAAGAAAGCGAGTAGCAATAACTAAAAACTATATAACAATACTGCACAGTGCTATCTGAAGCTAAGGCAGGTTTATTTGTAGCATATTATCATACAAATTGAATTATTTGTCACATCATATTGATAATTTTAGATTAATATATGAATTATGTTATATATTACATATGTAATTTACAATAATATAGCAATAAAATAGAATTAATTATATAGATAGAAGAAATAAAATAGTACATAGTAGCTAGTCCATAAAAGACACTGAAAGTGTAATGGAAGGGCTGTTATTTAAAAGAAGGCAGAGGAGAATAATTTAGTTTTTTTAGCAGCTTTGAATGCTGAACAGTGATTTTCTTGTAAAAAAGAATAGCATGTTACTAACACTAAAACACTAGTTATATTGTGAGGTGAGCAGTAGATTGGTTTGGTTCCTGTCTTCTTAACAACCCCAGGTACACCTAATTTAATGTACTGATCAGAAAAACTGTGGTGGGCTGTTATTAGTACTTACTTTAATATTTGTGTTTTAAGTCCAAAATAAATTAAATTTTTTTATACATTACATATTTTTAGAATTAACAAAAAGCAAACATGTAAAATGTAAAAATAAATAACAGAGGAAGACAAATGGTCAGTACGTGCGACCTAAAAGTAGAACTGGTCTCACTTTCAATGACCCATTTCAAGTTTCCTGCAATGAACGAGGCTAAATAAAGCCAATAAAATATAGACCATAGATAGTTTACTGACCTTAAAAAGGAAGACCACGCACTGGTAAAAACAAAATGAACTGTCTATCTATTTATTATTTTGAGTGTACTATTTATTACATCGCAGAAATTTACTTAAAACTGTAGCAGATGGAGTTTAAATGCATTTTGTTGACCAGATTGTAAATGACTGTGTAACTGCTCCACTGATTAAAGAGGTAGTGCTGGATTACAATCTGACTGGTCACGTGTTACAGTTGTTTCCATATGTAGAGCCATTTTATTGGTTGTAAGTCTATAGAAGCAAGTAGGACCATGGGAATCTCAGGCTAGGCTTCATTCACCGCACTTCAAGAGAAGATCATTGCAGAGTCTTCCTTTTCCTCATAGCTAATGTAGGTTCTCCTTCTCTCTGTTGTTTAGTAAAGTCCATTTTGGAGTCACAAATATGTTAGCCAACCAACTTACTCACTGACATGAACCCGAGCTACCAGGTCTGATCAATCCAGTTCAGTGGCAATCTCCAAGAGCAAAACTTCATGTCAGAGGAACGCTCCGGCCAAAACGAAAAATGGAACCACATTGAAAGTACGCATATCTTCCAGCAGTGCCAGCAGTCTCTGAAGTGCAATTTTCCAATTTAAAACCCTCCCGACATCTTGAAGGTGGGAGAAACTTTAAAAAGAGATACATTTGGGGTGGATAGGTGAGGGTGGGCTCAAACCCTCCTTTAATCAATATTCCCAGCCATAAGCCCAAGGAATGTTTTGTTTCTTTATGGGGCAGGGATTTAATGGAAAATACACTGAGAGAATGTCATGGGGTTGGGGTGTGTGTGCGTGCAAACATTTTTGTAATTAAAAAATTTCAACAGGGTGGCACCAATCAATTAAGATTTACTGATCAGTCAGCTTAATTAGGGGGACGCTTCAGAGAGATTTTAACAATATTTACGTAGTCGAATAGGTTAACAAAGCAGATGGTATCCTTCTTTCTACGGCTCCATTGTGGTATTATGTATTTATTTATAATACACTAGCTATTACAATGAATGAGGCAATACTGCACTGTTAAAAAACGGGAATCCTCAGGTAGCTTTGGGTTAAAGACTATCGTTACATAGTACTGTGACAAAACTTTAAACAGTACTCAGGGATGAATAAAACCCTACATATTTCTACATGCTATCAGAAAAATTCTGGTAATATAGAGAACACTTTTACTAAAAATGTGCATTAAGATCCTAGGCCAGAATCCCCAGGAAAGGCTTTCACTCATCAAAGACTTGACCCATCTAGAGGAAAAGGTATTAAGGTATTAAAGGTATTAACTCTCTACACCTGAGATGGTGAAAGTCAAGTAAACTGACACCATGTTTGCAACAAAAAAAATGAGCCAACCAATCTGCTCTGATGAGATCACATGACCACATCCAATATTCAACATTGGATACGTCTCAAATTCACAACATGCTGACAATAACATGACCAGAGGACAAGGACACTGTTCTGCACACGAAACAAAAATGTTTATTACAAAATACTTTTCTTAGGACATACTGTCTTTGATGTATCTCAGTTAAATAAAAAAAATATGATAAAAGGAGGTGTATACATGGCAGGGGCAATTTTTTTATTGCAGTTGGACCATTTAAAATGTGCGTGCATAAACCGAAACGTGTGTAATGGAAGGTTAGTGTGCTGAATCAGATGTGGAATCACTCCCAAGGAACAGTACCTGATCACATTACTAATTTGATCATTTCATTTGGGCTTCCATGAAAATATCCCCAAAGCTTTCAGCCCATTGTCCAGTTTAGAAATCCACTCATCTCTCATACAGGCACAAGCACACACATGTACAGGCTTTGTCCCTCAGAAAAACAGGGCATCAGCTTCCACATCTCCACGTGTATAAACATCAGGCTCCTAAAACCCGATGGCGATTTGACACTGGACTGTTTGCTGAAAGGGTCTGGTTGCCTAAAAGAATTCCAGCTGACTACATTTGACTTATTGATATAATTGATACTACCACATAAACGCAGATGATGAGGTATTACAAAGTGGTCTGATATGAAAAGCTCATTTCTAAGAAACAAGTTTTAAAGTCAGAATTGTTCACAGTGGTGATAGGAAACGGACATCCTTAACTGTATAATACCTTTAAACATCGCCTAACGGGCGGTTTTTGGATGGAAGTGTTACAAATATGCTAGTTTTGCTGACAGATTTTGATGAAAAAAACATTTTTGTGAATTAAATGCAAGGCAAAAGAGCATGATTTGAGTTCCATGGTTGTTTTAGATGATAAATACGCTGGTAAATGAGTAAATGAGTAACTGGTAAATGAGACTACATTTTTGCTGTAGACCTGCACCTGCCCTTCACCACAACTGTTTGTGTAATTTGCTCCACAAAGCACCATTTCACATTAAATCACTATGAATTACATTGTCCTGAAATATGAATACAAAAATTCATACTTAGTGAAACTTCCCTGGGGCGTGACCCTACACAGCTTTGTCGAGAATTGTGAATCTATAAGCTGATTTGAGATTTGAGGTTTGGTCTCTTAAAGACCAAAGCGTATTAAAGTAAGTGCAGCTCCAAAAGCAGCTATTCTTTTTCCTGAAAGACAACACCAAGAGGAAAGTCCACTTCCCCATCAGTGGTAATTATAATACAATGAACATCTGGTTGAATTGGCAATCAGGAGGTTCCCAAATAAAATAATACAATGTGATTGCGGCATCTTTCCCACTGCTTGCAGTATAATCTCTTTCTCTCTCACTCACACTCAGACATACAGCTCTCTCTCAATTCATCTCACTGACAATATGTATGTATAAGGGGGTTTTGTTTGGCAAAATCAGTCAGGCAAACATTCTACCATGAAAGGTGATAGTTCAGCACAGCTCTGCACTCTTTTTCTTCTCCAGTGTGAAGTTCCCAACTGCTGCTGTCTATGTATGTATGTATGAGGGAGTTCCCACTGGAACATATAAAGCTGCCCGAAGTCCTGGAGCCAGGCTGAACGTTACCTCCAAATCTCCTGGTAATGCTGTCTATAATTCACTTGGTAAGGCTGACAGAAGTGTGAAAATGTGTGTATGTGTGTACAAGAGTAAGACAAGGGGGGAGGGGCAGCAACTAGAGAGAATGAGATGATAAAAGCATGTTGGTGTGTGTGTGCGCGCTATTTATGTCTGTAAAAGGCTCTGTAGAAGGCGAAGCCAAGCACAGTTGCTATTGCAGCTCCCAGCGTCACACGCAACCAGAAGGAAGTGCTGCTCATGTCTGATCCATTCAGGTGCCTACAGACAAGCAGCACACACATTGAGGGGAAACACACAATCATAAATCAATTAGAGAACCTTCAGAACTTTAAGGTAAAACACAATGCTCACAACAGCATGCAGACATACCCTGAAACACACACCCATGAACTGAATTCTTAGTATATTCACAGTATTCAAAATCATGTGACCCTACTGCCAAGCTCTACATACGTATGTGTATTTGAGTACTTACGGGTACATGGCTGCCCAGGCAAGTTTGGTGTAGATGTGCATGTTGCTGTGTGTGTGCAGTGTGGAGAAGCGCAGCGGGGGAGAGAGCCTGTGTTTGTAGCAAAATTCTGCTGGGCTCATGCCATGGTGTTGCTTCACCTCTGGCAGGTCCACTTTGGAGCCCACAACCAAACATGGCACCCCACAGTCCATGTAATGCTGCTGCAGACACACAGAGAAAGAGAGACATAGAAACAGCTTTGACAAAGTACATAATGTAAAAAAAAAAGTGTTGATTGCAGGCGCACAAACTGTTATTGTTTAGAAACCCCTGAGTAAATAGTTTAGCATCCAGGTTGATCTTAGTGAAAATGCTAAACATTTTTTCTACAGGAGAAATAAAATATATTTGGTATTTCTGCTCATTCTAGCACAATTTTAAACCTACTGAAGTTAGAAATAAAAAAGATCAAATACAAATATGCCATAAGTGTTGTACATGCACCCCCTCATCCCAAACTGTTAAATTCAGCTGTGTATTAAGATATACAGAAGTGTGTATACAGCTGTAAACCATCAAGCTGTGTTCAATTAATCTCAACTAAATGCAAGTACAGGTTTTATAAAGTAAGATTTTTAACCACAACAGTTTAGGACAGTTTAGGAGTGTGTACAGAGAGCTTGTCATTGATTATACCTTGTATATACTAGCACAGTAGTTAAAGGAGTCTGGGTCGTTTACATCATACATTAGACAGGCAACATCACACGCTGCATCCGCTGCCTTCAGGAACTCCGTCTCCACGTCAACTTCCTCCAGCTACAGCAAACAACATGGATACCAGTCAGAAAGTTATAAGCTACGTTTATGGCACAGACAAGTAGAGAGGAGCCTCAAGCCACAGTTACACTGTAAGATTATAAAAGGTGTATTTAAATCAGAGGCTACAATGCAATTCTCCAGAGTAATGTGGCATATAAGTAGCTGACTATTAATACCTTGTTGCCCCCTGCTCTATATAATTAAAAGGGCAGTACTGGGAAATAACTAAACATAATTGCTCATTCTAAAACATGTTTTAATTGATTTTGAGAATGATTATTTGACTGCTTGTTTGAAAATACCAACAAATACATCTGTAAAACGCGATTTGAGCTAGGGTTACCTTAAAAATACATTGGGGCAGCCTACAGTCGCAGTTTTCACACCCCAGCAAAGAAAATAGCGTAAAGTATGACCACAGCTTCATGAAATCTTATTGACAACAGCAGGGTCAGAACATGAATGGGGAAATATAGATTTTTGTTGGGATAGTATGAGCGTCATGCCAATGAAAATGTATAACACAATTATTCTATAACATTAACAAATCACAACTGAAAGCCCCAGTTCCTTTTGATCCATTACATCAGTTGTGAACAGCACTATACCAACAAAACTGAATTGAAAGTAAGACCGTGTCCTGCTCGTCTACAGCAGTCCAGATATCCCCATACCTTCTAAATAATGCAAACATGACAACCAGCAGTGTTTTCTGTCCCGGTGTATGTGATCGCTGCAATAATAAAAAAAGGTTCACTTACGATGAGGTACTTCTCCTGGTTGGCAACAGTGACTGTGTTTATGGTGTATAGAGAGAAGGCACTGGGATTGCGTTCGTCACTCTAAAACAAAAACACAAAATATTATGTGACCCAAACTGATAGATCTGTCCTATACACACACACACACACATGTTAAATACCAACATTCTCTAAAATGACCTTTTTCTGAGAGCTGGTCTAAATTTGAAAAAAAGTTTATATAGGTCATAGGCCACAAGTCAGCATGACTCACCACAAGACTCCTGCCAAGGAAGGCTTGTAAGAAGGCAGTCTTTCCCGTTCCACGAGGACCAATCACCTTGCAAAGAAACACGGAACGCTGTGTCTGACCCTTTTCCAGATCTAATGCTTTTTCTCTGGTTACTGAGAGTGAGCAAGCAAGAGACAGACAGAGAGAGAGAGAGGAGAGAGGAGACAGAGAGAGAAAGGAGAGAGAGAGAGAGAGAGAGAGAGAGAGAGAGAGAGACCTGCAATGAGTCTAAAGGCAAAGTAAATCACTACAATTCTCACTGGCCGAACACAAAACAGATTCTATCCTCAGGGTTAGATTATTTTATTGCCAACTGTTCCGTATCAGAGCTCAGAGAGCGATCTGATCTGCCTCACACATTTAAACTGATCCAAATTTAAGCTGAAAAATAAGCAGAATGTAATTGGTTTTTCAACCAATTTTCAACCACGTTCCTAATTCAATGAATTTAATGCATTTCCAATTTAGACTTATCTATAGTTTAACAGTAAAACCATTTTCTAACTGACAGAAAATGAAAAATGATTGGGAATTCCACATTTTTCCAAATCTGTGTCTAATTGTTAAGTTGCAAACAAGGTAAAACCTCTAAAAGTCAACTATGATATGAAAAAAAGAAATAAATACAATATGATACGAAATGGTCACACATACGTTGCTGAAAAATAAGATGCCTGAGAAATACAGTTGTATAAAGATAATGTTTTGGCCTAAAATGTGTTTTTTGTGTGGCGAACATGCAGGGGCTGTAAGGCAAAAATTGCAAATTTGCTCACATTAAAAAAATTTTTTGTTCAATTTCTCTACAATTGACCTTTTCACATGAAAATACTTGGTGATTTGGTTTACATTTCAACTACTAAATTAGGCAGAATGTTGGAAAATCAGTGGAATTTCCCATTTAACCTGCAATAACGCTTTAGTGCACAATGCTATATCAAAAGCTTCATGTGCACTCAGGGACAAATCTTCACTAATAAGGTCAGTTATGCCAAGAGGTGTTTTCCTTAATATAAGGGTAACTATCAGTGACTTAGCACTATGCATGAGAATGCAAGTGTTGAAGCGTTTGTACCCGTGACAGCCGACGTCTGAGAATCCTGCTCCATTAAAATAGGATAACCAAGGTAACCCAGATATTCCAGACATCTATGGATGTCCAGGTATGCTGACAATCTGCATAACGACCAAAGACAATTAGTAACCACATGAAAATATGCACTTCCCCCCCCATTTGTTTTGAGTTTCTTAAATTGCTAAATAAACTATTATACAGAAGAATACATGCATCTAAACCTGACGTGATCTGCACTATACCTCTAATATATAAAAAATTCCAAACCCAAAAAATGTCATCTCATTTTGACTGGAAACACAATGTGTAAATAATTGATTGAATCTACTACCGAGTCGTGTTCTACCTAAAAATGTATTACTTTCACAGGTTTGCTTACGTCCACTGGCAGAGGTAGCCATGTTGAGATATGTAGTTGTCCTCTGTGGTCTGGACACTGCTGAGCACAGACTCGCTCCAGGGCATGTAGGGAAATACACTGAAAAGGTTCTTGAGCTCAGTTGGAGAGAGAGCTGTGTCCTTATCCTATTCAAAAGAGCAGGAAACAGTTAACTCAGGAATACCTGAACACAAGGGGGCATCATAAATCAGAGTCAAGCAGACAAAATGTTCAGCTGTTTAAATTACCTCATCGTATTTTTCAAAGAGCCTCTGAAGGAACTGATAACCCAGATGATTCAGCTCTGTCGTACAACCGACAGGTACTCGTAACCTGAGAAGACGTGAGCATATGCACATACACAGGACTTAAAACAATGGCCTCACCTAGTAAAGTTCTTGTACAACTTGCATTACATAATAATTAGATAAGTCATGAGATAAGCCAAATCAGGGAAGTGATAATCGAAACTAGAGGTCAACTGTGATACTTAGAAATCATAGTTGGCGGATGGCCAACAGGTCCAAGTGAATATTTTTTTTGTGCGCAATATTTTGTCAATTTCCCCACCACGTAAAAAAAACAAACAAAAATTCTACAAATATTCTCAAAAATATTTATTAAATACTTTTTATACTCATTAAGTGTAAAAAGTAAACAACAATAATGATGATAATAATAATGTTGCTTAAAAGAAACACTTTCAACCCAAATGGACATAATCTACTGATTGCAACTTCACACAGTCTGCTGTGCAAGGACTACACAAGCCACTAGAGATTCTGTTGTGAAATCCTGACCCAACCAGGTTTAATGAGGGGAGTTAACTGCCCTAAATCCGGTGTATATTTTTCAAGATATGTCGAAAACTGCTCTATACTCAAATTTCACACATAATGACTCATTTGTAAACATCACTGACAGCATTAATCATTGTTCAAGCTTCTAGTTTTCTTCAAAATCGTCCTTAGCAACTGAGCAATTCTTTAAACACAATGATGCTGTGTGAGTAAGTGCGTGAGTGAGAGATATTTTTTACCTCATGGTGAAGGTTTCTGTACTAAATAACTTGCTAACCATAGACTACAGCGTTAGCGGTAAATCTAAGCGTAGGCTACAGTGTTAGCGGTAAATCTAAGCGTAGGCTACAGTGTTAGCGGTAAATCT
>JBBKCR010000006.1:20351889-20369649 GCA_037577295.1 Ladigesia roloffi | reverse complement strand
TTAAGATGTCATAATTTCAGCATGTTTTCTATGAATATGCCAGTGGCATATGCTGATTTTAAGTGGAATATGCCACTAAAATATATTGATATCATAATTTCAGCATGTTTTCTATGAATATGCCAGTGGAATATGCTGATTTTAAGTGGAATATGCAACTGGAAAAACTATTTTTTCTCCTTATAGCTATATAATGACCATATGCCACTTGCATATACCACTTTAGATGGAATATGCCAGTGGCATATGACTACTTGGAGTGAAATATGCCATTGAAATATGAAGTTTTCATAATATGGACCTGTTTTCTATGAATATGCCAGTGGCATATGCAGATTTTAAGTAGAATATGCCACTGAAATGCAATGGTTTAAAAATCCTGAACTGTTTTTTTTCTCCTTATGGCTATATAATGTCCATATGCCACTGGCATAGGCCACTTTAGATGGAATATGCCAGTGGCACATTCCACTTTTAATCGGCGTGTGCCAGTTGCACCTAAAACGTAACACCACAGGAAAGTAAATGTTCCTACAGTCAAGAGCAGTTGTGTCATAATTAAGGACTGAAGGAAGACTAGGACCAACTGTCCACTTATGGAAAGCTTCCCAAGAATATTGGAAGCTGTTATAGCTGCAAAGTGGGACCAGCTCCGTATTAAAATGTATGTATTTGGATTTAATGCCATTATAGTCCGTGTAATGGCAGGGCAATGAGCGTGACACACACATCTGACTGTCTTCACACGCTCTCACGTCACTCTTCCGATTTCTCATGCTGGAAATCTATTTTTCCCATTGTGCACACTCCTCAAAGGTGGGCCACCTAATGTTGCAGCAATCCTCGGCAAAAGATGAAGTCCTGGCTAAACGCAACGCACTTGCTTGTATAATAAGCGTTTCGTATTAGCTCCAGCTCGTTTGTCCCACAGGGCGTGCTGTACATCTGTTCTTGCTGCCATAGTGACGACCACAGACACGGACTCTGTGTAAGATGCTGTGTAAGGAACATCTTTTAAACATATTCTTAAAACATTATGCACAGTATTACGTGAATTCATGTCATTTTAAACGATATACGGCTACTCCACGGACATTTCTTTGACCATAATGAGGATTAGACTGGTTTTTATCTCTTGCTAATAGCATTTAGCTTTTTACTGCCGAGCAAATGCATATCTTGTTATTTGCACTTTAGAAGAATTCATTAGGTGTAACCCTGTAATATTAACTATGCTTTATAGACGCTTTTGCTAACGCTATTACGGGATTAGGAATATACCTGAACTCTTAAGCGGCCGCAGTATCTTAAAACCTGTACAATGTAATATTTATAGTGTGTTAGCCTCTGTCTCCTAGTCATGGATATTCAGAGAAAGCTGCATTGGTTACATTTACAAGACGACATAACTTTATACATGTACATGTTAGCATTGATAAATTATTACATTTGTCACAACGACAACAATATGAATAGGATGCTGCATGATATCACTGACTGACCAAACCTCGTGAACTTATATGTTTCACATTTGAACTTAAAGTTTCTAAATCCGAGAAAATATGTTGTTTTAGATTAATGTATAAACATCATCTGCCATTACAATTTAGAAGATCTAAATTATGTGTTATCACTATGGAGCTGCTGATTGTATTTTTTATTCATTCCACAGGAGACTAAACACGCTCTGCTATTATTTGTACAGATATAAATTTGTAAAAAGAGGAAAGCAAACATGTCTTTCAGAGATCTGAGAAGTAAGCAAGTTCCATGATTTATATATGTTTTTGTTATTGTAAAAGGTGAATCTTGGATAATAAATTTTGCCCACATGGCTGTTTTTTGTAACTGTTGTTTGTTTTTATAGATTTTACAGAAATGATGCGTGCATTGGGATACCCTCGACTCATTTCCATGGAGAATTTCAGAGCTCCAAATTTCCCCTTAGTAGCAGAAATACTCATCTGGCTCGTCAAGAGGTAGCACAATACACTCTGTGTCTTGTGTGTTTGTGAGTGTTTGTGTGAGAGGGAGTGAGAGTAAATCTGTTTGTTGGTGTCATGACATAATCACCTTTCCTGTGTGTAATCTTGTGAATTACAATTTTTCTTGGGCACCATTTTGCTTCACAACTGCCAAATATGTGAATAGAGTTTAAGAAAACATGTTCTGACCAAGAACTTTAAGCCAGCGCAAAACAATATATCAGGCAGTACATTTGTATCCGTGTCTTGTAATAATGATCTAACATAGCTTTTAATAGCATTTGTCTCCTTGGATGTCCTACTATCCACTGCTTAGCACAGCTCTAAATCACTTTCTGTTGAATGATATCTGAATGTCCGTTTAATCATTTGTTTAATATGTTTTATATTAAACGTAATGATTGAGTTATTGAAAGTTAGAATTTAAAACAGGTCATTGCATAATTCTATAATTTTTTTTCATAGGTATAATTTTGATATTAAAGCACAGAAATACGTCTAGTACTTGCATATAGTACTGCCTGTGTCCTAGGACTCCCATGCTGCTCTGCACTTCCAATATAAGTGCAGTCAGACAGCATTACAGAATATTTTGTATCGAAGAGGATTAGTTTTCCATTCTCCCACAGGTATGAACCACAGATGGACATCCCTAGCGATGTTGACACAGAGTCAGACAGAGTGTTCTTCATCAAGGCTGTGGCCCAGTTCATGGTAATATTCCTCTTTCCATTTTTGTTCACTCCTAATTATGCCTCGCCGTAATAAGCAGCATCCAAAAGTAATTTTATATCTGCAGTGATTACTGTTTAATTGATAAACTCAAGTGAGTGTTATGCTCAATAATGTCTCAGTGTTAGACTACATCATAAAGGTGGCCTGTGTGTGTGTGTGTGTGTTTGTGTTACTCCAGGCAACAAAAGCACACATTAAACTGAACCTCAAGCGCTTATATCAAGCAGATGGTTATGCAGTAAAAGAAATGCTGAAGATCACCAGCATCCTCTACAATGCCACAAAGACCAAAGAGAACACTGCAGATGACCACAACCTCGACGACAACAGCAGCAAGTTCAAATTTGACCTGGGGTCAAAGGTATGAATGCAAATACCAAAAGAATCTAGAAACTTTTAATAGATTTCATGCTTATATTCTCATCATTGTCTAACATAACTGCCTATTGATAATTTGTGAATAAGAGGGAGAGGGTTCATATTTAAACCAGAAAAACGTGCTATAGAGACTACTGCAGCAGTCTTTGGGGTGAGGGCACAATAATAGTTAGCTGAATACAGTTTTGTCCTCCTACAGCATCTTTACTGGGGTACAGAATCACTGAAATACTGGAAATCATACTGTGCTTCCCTTCTGCATCTTTTGTGTTGTTATACCTGACATGTGTGTATTTGTAGATAGCAGATCTAAAAGCTGCACGTCAGCTTGGCTCTGAGATCACAGCAAAGGGGGCCTCTTTGTATGATCTGCTGGGCCAGGAAGAAGACCTGAGACTAAACAGGACAGCAGCCATAGCACGGCCACTGGAGATAGCAGAGACAGAGAGAGCTCTCAGAGCAGCTGTTAAAGATGTGCTGGTAACACACTCCCACACACTTACAGTTATTGAAACATTTGAGGTATTTTCAGTGAAATGAGCAAACCTCTCAAGTCTAGCACAAGCAGTAAAAGCCTGAACTTTGAATCACTGCTAATTCGCTAAAGTAGGTGAACAGAAGAAATCTACTCGTTCACTCCAAATATCACAAACCAAAATGATAATTAGGAGAGTTATCTTGCTTGCCATGTATCTAGCTTGCCTATGTAATATCTAATGATTTTACATAGACAGATGTGTTTAGACTTGGTAAATCATCAGAATTCACTGGACCAAGGTCTTTAAGAGATGGACACTTATAGGATAAAGTGACTACAATATCTCCCATGTCATTGAATTGGTTTTGTTTACATGCAGTTATAGCGTTAGTGTGCAATACAGTGACTGCAACCTTCCACACTTGGGAGAAACATTAAACTTGATCTGTGTTTTGGTGACATGCATGTGGTTAACTGTCAGTGTGTGTGTGTGTGTGTGTGTGTAGGAGAATGTCCAGAAGACAAAGGAGCAGTTGAACAATGTATCATCTGACGAGACCAGCCTAGAGGCCAAAATTGAGAAGAAAAAACAAGAGCTGGAGAGAAATCAGAAACGCTTACAAACACTGCAGAGCGTCCGGTCAGTTGCACATACTCAAACGCAAACTCACATTAAAACATGCATCCTTTTTCTCATTGATGTTTTCCTGCAGGCCAGCATTCATGGAGGAGTATGAGAAGATTGAGGAGGAGCTGCAGAAGCAATATGAAATATATGTGCAGAAGTTCCGCAACCTCTGCTTTCTGGAGCAACAGCTAGAAGACTACCACAGAGTGGAGCAAGAGCGCTTTGAGGTAGCTGCCCAGTTATTTCAATCACCCCAAGTACATTAATTGTTTTCTAACTCCTGTTTATATGTGAACAAAAAGTATCTTATTTTTGTCAGATGAATTGTAAAGATTGTTTTTGTGCTTTCTAGGAAACTGAAAATTCCATAAGAATGATGCAAAACAAGCTACGAGAAGAGGACAGGAGGCTTATGAGGAGTGGAGGTACACAAAAAATGTCAGGTCTATGGATGTTTAGCTTTTAAAAATTGTGTTAAATAAATGAAAATCTTTGCATCTTTGGCCTTTTTTTTTAAGCCTTTTTTGTTCTTTTGCACAAAAGTCCAAAAAGTAGTCTGTCCCAGGACTTTTGATGCGTGTTAAATATGTAATATTATATGCAGTCATAAGCACATGCACTGATATTTAGGCATGCTATTTTTACTTGCCCTGTAGTGCGAGAGGAAGATTCTGATATGGATATCCCAGAAGATGAAGGCTCAGACAGTGATGTAGAAGAAGGACGACCATCAAAACCATTCCTCACACGCCATACGCAGATAACAGGTACCCAAACATAATACTGAGCTATGTTACTTTGTGTTGCCTTTTATTTTGCTGTGTCAAAATTTAAAACCATACACTATAGAAGATAAACTCAATACTATTGGCTTAATATTCTAAACAAATCTGAGTAGTGTGAGATTTTGGAATACTAAAATGACCAGGATTTTTGATGCCAATGGGAAGTGGTGAAGAGATATTGCTAGGCTGCTTCAATTGAAGTGTGTAAACATTCAAATCCATATTTGCCATGTTTTCAAAAATTCCCTGCCATAAGGATCTTTTTGAGGGGGGAGGCAAGGCCTAAGCTTTTTTTGTTTGGAAAACATTTTCCTTTTAAAGGAGAATCTCCTCCCAGAATGCTGTGTGACCCAGTATTGGGCTTGGTCCCTGTCTGGTAAATCTAACCTTTTTTATTTAAAAATAAATTGCAACCTAACTGACTCGCATTTATATAAGCAACTCGCATTTATATTTCCAAGACCCACGTTGTGGCAAAAAAATAAATAAATAAATATTAAATTGTCTATTGTCATAATGTAAACCCCAAACATGCTCCCAAACACTTTTAATTTCATTTAAAACCCATTAATCGTAAAGATAATGTAAAGATTGATCCATATCCATACTGTACAGTTTACACTGAACTCCAGCAGTGTTAGAATGTAAATACCAATATTACTGTAGTACAGAATGTACTATAATACATGCAGATGCATTTTCTTTGTTATGCACAGACATTTTCATTGGTATAATCAGTAACAAAGTAAAAAATTCATTTAATTTACAGTAATAAAAATACAGGGCTGAAAAACAAAATGAAAAACATGAGAACACTCCAAACAGGGGAAATTCTGAGCAGCAGCCAATCAGCAACCAAGGAAAAATAAATAACGTGCTCGAATTGGCTACTTTCAAACCCCCCTCCTCTGAGCACAGCGACGAAAAAATCTGTGATGACTGGGGCTCGTCTGCCACAATGCGGAGGATATCCACCTTTTCCGTGCATGTTCAGGGCATTCCGCGAAAAATTATTATTTTGGTTCTCAGCTGATCCGCGAATAAGTGGGTTACTGTATGCACCCCTAATTATTATCATGCTCCAAAAGCATTTTTTAAATATGTTGAAACATAGCTCTACAAATGTACTACATAATCCTGAAATAGTTACATTTAATTTTAGTATACAGGCCACAGCTGTTTTAGCATCCACAGATCATCGTAGTTGTTTCCTCACATAGGTAGAGGTGGTGGACGACTCATTGGCAACATGCAAGGAGGAGACAGCGATGAGGTAAGTTATAAAAAACCCACAAGCACGCAAGCCAGGTTTAAAACATCATTATAATTATTTTCTTTTTCATGTGCCTCAGGTCTGCTCTCAGAACATCACACTTTGTTTCATAATACAGATCCTGCTTGATGGCTCTGTTGTCACACGTGCCTATCTTTCTCTCTGATGTCATACCCTTGCTTTTCTTCTCAAATTGTTTCTTTCCAACACTGGTTCTTTTACTTTTACTTGTTTGTGTAGCCCAGATTAAAGGATAAGCTCAGTCCCCCCGGCGCTGGCCGGAGGCGAAAAAAAAAGGTGTGTGTGTTTGTGTGGCTGTGCGTAGATGCAGTAGTACTTTAAATTAGATCTATGTTACAGGACTAATTCACTAACAACATTAGTTATTCATGTAAAAATACAACAATACAACATGAACCATCTTCAGGGACAGAGGTGGGTAGAGGAGCCTAAATTACTGCTGCTTGAAATAATGAGAGGTATTTAGAAGTATCTGTCTACAGAAAAGGCTTCAGCTCCAAACATACTTCCAGTGTTGAGTTCCCAATCTAATATATTCACATGCAGCATCCAACTAGAATACATTCACTGGAAGTTATTTTTATCATTTTGGGATCCATGCAGTCTAACATCTAACATTTGGACCTTTGTACATTATAACAGTTCATAAGCAAATGTGCTTTGGATTTGTTAAATATTAGTTATGTTTTGAGAAAAGCATCCGGTGATTTAGCTTCTCATAGCTGTAGTATAATAGGAAAAGTTAAAACTGTGCCAAGGATGTTCTGGTCTATTGACTGCCTTTTGGGGTACAGGGAAATATTTTTTTCAAGAAACTTGGTACCTAGAACTATTTTTAACTGACTATATCCATATTTCTGCATTTGGCACCTATTCAAAGTAGTTTAGTCATGGTACAGATGGTGAGATTAGAGTTAGCAGTCTTTCCCAAGGACAAATATGGGAGTAGCATATTATGCTTGTCTGGGTGAAGAATCAAATGTGTGCTACATAGAGGGCAAGAGTGGTACCCACTACAATATTCCAAGAGTAAATGTAAGTAGTTACTACCCACCTCTGAGCAGGAGATACCTAAATACAGCTGTATGCTGAAGTTTGAACACCCCTGTCACATAACATGTTTTGTTGGGGTTTTTTTCCTCAAATAAGCACAAATCCTACACAGAGAAAACTCTTCTGTACACTTTAATCCACAGTTACTGCTTATTTGCTAAATTTCATTGTAATATTTATACGAAAGTTGCATTTTAGCAAAAAAAAAAAATTGTGTTCAATTAGCAGTAGCATCCCTGCAAAGAATGTACTTATTTACACCTACAAAATAAGCAAATGTTTTTTTACCAGGCATGTTCAAACTTTTGCAGATGACTTGATATGTGTATGTATGTGTGTGTTTGCGTATTATTAAATGTGTAGACTATCGGTTTATTAGTAGAACCTTCCTTGATTTCTTTTTCCTCTTGTAGACAAAGGACTCAGAATTGCAGCGTGATTGTGTATTTGTGGATGTTTGTCTGCATTTGTGTTTTTTTTGCTGCCTGCAGTCGGAGGACAGCGAGATAGATGTTGATGATGACGATGAAGAAGAAGAGGAAGACGAAGCAAACGAGGACCTTGATGAAGATAACGACAGTCTGGAAGGCTCTGCCTCTAACCGCAACCGCCCAGGCCGATCACTGCACCCTCAGATACTAGAGGAGAGTGACAATGATTTCTAATTCAGAAACATACAGCCACCTTCACCAGAGATATGTAGGGTATATCATCTTGAGTCTGTAACTATCCAGTACTGTTTTTTTTGTACACAGGCTTTATATTAGGGGCTGCAGGTCTTCATTTCGGTGAACTTGAATCACACATGATGGCTAAATGGATTAATTGCTGATTAAAGTAGAACAAGTTGTTCTGTTTTATCACTAGTGTGAAAACTTGCAGCTGCACTGGCCCTTTGGACACCCACCTTGGATTGGACACCCTACTTTACATAAATATTAATATGGTAGTTATTAATAAATAATCAGTGCAATGATTTTAATATAAACTCTTTTTTATTTGACAAAATATATTTTATATAATAAGGGACAGAAGTGAAGCTTATTGATGAAATAAATAAATAATGATAAATGGATGTGTGTGCACACGTGTGTTAGATGTCCACAACACATTCTGATGCATCTGTTCTAATGGCATCTGAAACAACCTTGGCCCCGGACTCGCCAATTCCGTTTCCCTGGAGACTGCGAAAAGAGAAACAAGACCACAAACATATAGATCAAATTTACATTTAATATTTTTTTCATTCAACATTTCATCTTCAGCTTAAATAAACAGTCTGTTTGTCTGTTTTTAATTTTCATTTTTTGTGATGTTACTTAATCCGAAATATTTAAATATACAGCCCCTCTAATTGTGGGGGTTATGTTCCAAGAGCAACCACATAAAGTGAACAGCCACGTCATTGTGATGTGGAAAACAAAATTGACTGAAAATGTCTATTTTTATATGCTCCCAAAACATTTATTTAATACATTACCCTTAAAGAAAATGTAAAGGTACACCTGTATTCGTACTGTACTGAACTCCCGCATTGTTAGAATGCAAAATAGACTGTACTGTAATTCATGCACAGGTGTTTTTCTTTGGTATAAACAGGTAAATACTGTAATAAATAAATTTAATTTACATTAATAAAAATACAGTGCTTTAAGAATAACAAAGCGAAAAACATGAGAACACTCGAGACGCTGCATGGGGGAAATTGTGGACGTCCAAGGCCAGCAGCCAATCAGTAGCAAGGAGAAATAAATAGTGTTCTTGGATTTAATATTCTCAAACCTCCCGTCTCTGAATACAGCTGCATTTTACCATTTAAAGATGCACTTTCTTAGTTTTTCTCTCCACAGTACCCCAAAAAAATAGATGTAAATGGAAATGTGGCAAAATTTACATTCATATTTATGTTACAAATTAGTAGATTATATTTTTGTAATAATTTAACACTTAAATAAATTAAAATGTATAAATTGCCACAAAAAAGCTGTGATTTCCGGGCTCGTCCAAAACACCCCCTTGTCGAGGAGGAGGTCCGAACATTAAAAAAGTAAAACAAAATGCAGAGGATACCTGCAACAATAATTTGTTTGGTTCACAGAAAAATTCACGTTGGACTGAAACCGCAACTGATGATCTGCATTAAAGTGGGGGTTTACTGTTTACTTCACACCTTCAACACACAACAGATAACCATTCATGTTATAGGTGTGATTATGGATAGTTTTTTCTTGAATGAGGGACATTTTAAGGCAGCCAATCAGAACAAAGGTAATTCACATAGATGTAGGTGTTAAAGCTAGAGGTTAAAGAATAGTACAATTAATTTAAGGATGTTTTTGCCGAATAAAAGGATTAAGGTACGGGCTCTTTTAAATATGAGGTTGGAATATTTTGAATATGAGGTTGGATGCCTTCACTTTAGTGTCCAGCGGTGTAAACAATATGAACAGATGCTTACTTGATGTAAGTCAGTTGGTGGTTCCCTCTTAATGCAGTAGCAATGAAGATGGCTCCATCCATTCCTAAAGAGTTCTCCTGAAGACTGAGGAAATATGGACATTTTTGTAAAAATCACATTTTGTGAAATATCTGCAAAATTAGAAGCGCACATAAAGGGCTCGTTAAGCATAGAGGTACTCACTTTAAACTTCTCAAACTCCTGTTGCATTTCAGGGCACTGGAGAGAGCTTTGGCCCCACCCATTCCAATCGAGTTGCCACGGAGGCTAATCAAAAAGTACATGAGAACATTATATCAGTGGGCACACACATGCACAAGAATACAAATTTTGAGACATATGACATTCATAGGACACTTTTTTGAAGCCCCTGGTATCGCCACCTTGTGGGTGTGCAGTTAAGAGACTAGCTCATCTGTAAATGCACAATCTGTGTTAACAGTCCACTTTTCTTGGCAGGATATTTTTGGGTACTGGAGCTCTTTTAATGTAACAGTGACACTAAAATCTCTAGCAACATAGCCAGATATAGTCATAGTAGCTCCACTTACATCACAAAGCTACTTCCATGACATTGTCGATGCTATGCTGAGAATGGTCCACCACTAAAGTAATATAGTGGCCCTGTGGTCAGACACTGACCAGCCACAGTAGAGCTGCAGTGTGAACACCTATACAGTAGCCTTTTAAGATGGTGAGGGCATAATGTAGACAGTGAAGGAAAATACAGGGTCAGTGGAGAAAAGAAGAAGAAAGAAAAAAACAAGGGAAGATGACTCACTCTAGTGTGTGCAGAGTTTTGTTGACTGTTAGAGCTTCAGCTAGTGCCACAGCACCGGTTTTGCCTGCTGATACACCCTGAAGACTGCACTCAAACACACAAATATTCCCAATTAAAGCTACATGTAAAATCACTTAACATGCATGCTTATGCTTGCACATAATACATCATTTCAACAAGAACACTAAGTATAACTGATGCAAAGGACCACTCTTAGACAATATCTAGACAGTGTCTAAAAAGAAACAGTATGTACTTCTTAGCACATAGATAGGTTAAAATTAGGGCTGGGCAATAAATCAGAAAGCAATTGAAATCAACATTCAGAACCAATAATCGATCAAAAATTTCAAGATCGATTATTTCAATGACTTTCCCGTTAAAAACACTACTGTGTGTGGAGTCCCTATTTTCAATAAGAAAAACATTGAATTATTTTTTTTTTTCCCAAAAGTGCAATTATTTATTATTTACATTTTTTATAAGAACAAAGTGATTCGTTTTAGGCGATGTGTGCTTTAATTTCAGTTCAACACTGATGTTCAATAAATAATCCTAGACAGTAAATAGTGTTTCCTTCAATTATTTTAAAATCAAGTAAAGCACCCTTCATTCGAAAATCTCTCACTTGTAATATGTGAGCATATAAACTGTACAAAACTTGTCAGTGAACTATAAAGGCATAAATAAATAAATAAATAAATAAATAAATAAATAAATAAATAAATAAAACAATCCTTCATTAATCGTAATCGGGTTAAAACGTTCAATTAATCGAGATTTTGATTTTAGGCCATATCGCCCAGCCCTAGTTAAAATAGCTTCTTAAATGGGTCTATGCTTTTGATTGAATGATGAGCTAGAGGGAGACATCCAACTAAAGTAATGTTAGCGAGGGCAATGGATGACTGTGTCTTCGCTAGGGATCTGCAGCCTCTAAAGTGCTAACACTCACACGGTTCCAGATTGTGATAATCTGTGTATAGGGTTTTGTACAGTTCAGGCTGAACATTTTGGAATGAGTGACTGGCTAGAGAGAAGCTGTGATGAAGCTGTGATACGGGATGGTGTACCTCCCCACCGACCATCAGAGTGGTTGTGGTTTTTAATGTAACTACACAATATAAAACCTACGGGATACTGAAATGGAGTTGTTTAGAATCCTGTTTATGAAACACCAAAGTCTACCTGTGTGCTAACTGTACTGTCCTCTGGAGAATCTCAAGTCTGCTAAATGTAAGTGAGAATCACAAGGTGCTTGACATCTAAAATTTACATCTATCTCAAGGGTGTCGAACTCCAGTCCTGGAGGACCGTGGTCCAGCACATTTTGGTGATTTCCCTGCTCAGAAGCACCTGCTTCACCTCGCCAGTTAATTATCAGTATAGTGAATGTGTTTGAAGAGGAGAACCATAAAACTGTGCTGGGCCAGTGTTTGACACCCCTGATCTATCTTGAATGCTAAAGGATGTGTGATGAGGCAAAACACAGGAAGTTCAAGAAAATATATCTGCTCATCACCTGATCTAGTAACTGACAGTGCTGTTTTCCAGCAGACCACAGACTGCATTCATCCCTGTGTGTATGCATGAGCGTGTCTGTGCATGTGTTTAACTCACTAGAGCACTGTGAGAGATGAGTTAGCCTTTAGAGCACCAGCCAGTGAAACAACACCGTCATCCCCCAAAGCGTTTTCTTGCAGACTGCATGCACACACACACACACAAACACACACAAAATACAGAACTCAATAAAAGTTGACAGTACATTGCAAGTGTTACAGGTTTAAACAGTGGGTATAGAAAAGAATAACCTCTTCAAAATCTTAATTCTGAAATGAAGACACACACAAAAGCTTTTTTCTGACTTTATTTTACTCTCGTTACATCCAAGGGAAAGATAATCTAGCAATGGTTTAGAATAAATACATAAATAAATAAAGAGTCCCTGAGACGGAGAATGGATCACTCCATTGTCAGTAATTCACAGAAACAATTTTTGCTTTAATTTCTGACTTGAGTTAATGACCTCTGGTGGACATTCATCTTTTTCTGTTCAGACAGATGTGGTCAATTTTGCTGAGTATTTGAGTCATTGTCATGTTTATAGGTGAAACTTCTGCCCATTGACAATTTCTGGGAGAGGGAAGCAGGTTTCCCTCAAGAATTTTACAATATATTACCCCATCAATTTGTCCTTCTATCCTGACAAGTGCTCCAGTCCCTGCGACAAAGAAACACCCTAACAACAGGACGTTACCAACTCCATGATTTATTCTAGGTAAGGTGTTCTCTGGATGATAAGTTGTACTGGCTTCCCACAAGATGTACCATTTGCTGTTGAGGTCAAATAATTCAATACTGGTCTCATCTGACCATAAAACCTTCACTTGGCTTCAGAATCTTTGAGATACATTTATGCGAAGGCCAATCGAGATTTATGGGGCCTTTCTTAATGAGTGGCCAGACCACTGCTTCACTTAACGAATGGGTTGAATAAAGAGGAAAAAAATCCCAGTGCTGTGCTCTGGTGTGTTCACGTGTCACTGTAAGTGGCCACTTTAATTTACTTTACTTAACTTTACATGAAACTCTCCCATACAATTCATCTTTGTGGAGCACTTGTGATGTCACATGCACACAGTGACCACTCTTTGCCATAAATACTGCTTTAAAGTTGTCACGGGCCTTTTGATGGCCTCTCTGACCAGTTTCCACCTCGATAAACTTTACTGTCTGGCTCAGTATTGATAATGCCTTTGATTTTTTTTGTTTAAAAAAAAATCATTTTGGTGTGCAATGGAGGGTGTCATTAGTTACACCTGACTGGATTTAAGTACTTTTAGGAGGTTCTTTTTTCGTCTAAACTGTTGTTCTTTCCCTTGGAGGTTGCACTGAGATGTTTGCTTGTGTGTGTGTCTTTATATCAGGTTGCAAAGCAACAAAATATTTAATATGCTGTTTTCTACACCCACTGTATTCTATGGACAGACACCAATTATTATGAGTACAGTAGACTGATACGACTTTAAATGGCATATATACAATTTGCAATATAATATATTACACAATATTAAACAGAGATTATAACCTCAATAAACAATGAAAGAACGATCTATATTTCCTTGCTGAGTTTAACATACTGGGAAAAACATGGATAACAAGGTGGAATAACTTTTGCACCGGCTATTTCTTTCAGCAAATAACAAGATTGCACTTTTTGCACTATTTCTATGTGTTATTAATCTTGTTTATAAATGCCAGTTCAGTGCTCTGGAGTATTTGGTAGCCTTGGACATGCTGGGACGTCCTTTGTCTGGACTGGTACTGACAGAGAGCTTTTGTGCAAAATTTAAAAAAGCCATGAAAATGGCTGAATTCTATTGATTCATATCAGCAGTAAAGATGTTTGCCAGTAAGAAAACTTTACTCTATAGCAAATTTAGATAATATCTGATTTTTCACAACATTGGTAAATGCCACCAGTAGTTGATTATTTAAAATTAGTTGCTTTATTTTTTACTGAATGGTAATCATATATACTGGGCTTTCTTGGGGGGAGGTTTGGAAATTAATAATCTACCATTATTTCAAGCTTAATTTGAGGGGTTTTAAAAGAAATACCTTTACATATGATTTTCTCAGATGTGCCTGTGATTTTCACACAGTACTATAGCAGCGAAACTCCAAAAGTGCAATGCTAGTGTTGCTGGACTGACAGTCTGATGTGGTGCAGCAGTGATTAAAGTGTAGCAAATGAAGTAACTCACTCCAGGAGCTGGATGCTTGTGTTGCTGTGGAGAGACTGAGCTAGAGCTTTAGCAGCACCGCCTTTCATGAAGTTCCACTGGAGACTAACACACACACACACACACACACACACACAGAGGAAACAGAGAAAATGAAGTCTTAGAAGCAGTGCATCTAAAAACAGATCAGTGATGCAGATGCTGAATAGATAGATAGTTGAAGAGGGATGTTGTTGTTTCTGTTCTCTATAACCTGCTGCAGCTCACATTCACTCACATCACTGGCTAATATCCAGGAATGGGTTCAATAAGAAGACTAGACCCAAGAGAAGCAACATGATAAGAAATGTGCACGCACGCAAACACACACACACACACACACGCACACACACACACACACACACACAGGTATATTTAACTTACTGTAAGGATCTGAGAGCTCTGTTGGCCTTCACTGCCCCAGCAATGGCTGCCACCCCTTCATCATGGAGAAGATTAGCAGTGAGACTGAAAAAGCACATACACATGGACACACACAAAAACACACAGACCAAAAACAGAAGGCATCATATATTTGGACAGCTTAGAACTAAAAAAGCATCTGTGTGTACAGTAACCTGTATATTCATCAGTTGCTGCTTCAGTCTCTCGATAATTTTTTTCTGAGAACCGGACTAATTATTGTTAGCGGAAACCTCAGCACATGTGCAGAAATCGCAGATATCCTCCAATTCTTTTGCTTTTGTGACTGGTTCATTTCAAAGCTCCTGCCTCTTATTACAATTGCCTGTGACATCTGCGTCTCGTCCGTCACGCCCCCTCATCCTTATGATGGTTGTTTGCAGTTATCAGGCAATTAGACACACGAGGACGAAATGAGTTACTGGTGCTCAGCAATATGCCCAAACATAAACAACCAGCTTGAAGACGAGGGAGTGTGGCGGATGAGACCCGGACATCACAGTCAGAGTGTACTCAAAGACAGGAGGTTTGAAAGTAGCCAATCCAAGAAAGTTATTTATTTCTCCTTGCTGTAGAAATGGTTGCTACCCTGTGATGCATCTATGACTGACACAGTTCAGAATTGTCTTCAGTGTTTCTCTGGGTTTTATAGTGTTTTTTGTTTTGGTCTTCTTTTTAATACTGTAAATTAAATGAATTGATTACTGTATTTGACCTGTTTATATCAAAGAAAATGCGTGGGCATGAATTATAGTGCACTAAATATATACAGGTAATATCAATTTACATTTACATTTTCTTTAAGAGTAATGTTTTAAGCAGAGTTTAAAACAAAATTTGGGAGCATGTTTAGTGTTTACCACATAACAACACTGCACTCTTTTACCACATAACAACACTGCAATTTTTCAATATATGTGGTTGATCTTCAAATGTAACCCCCACAATACTGTGATAAAAGAAGCAAAGGGAAAAAGGGAAAGACAAAGAAATAAAAATAGAAATAGAAAACAAGAGAAACATAAAGTACTCACTCGAGTTCTCTGAGTGTGTTATTCTCCTGTAAGGCTTGGGCAATGGACTTGGCACCCTCGACTCCAATTGAATTTTCCCTAAGGCTGCACACACATTTTTTTTTCACTTAAAATATGTGGACATTCGTTCTCTATACTGAAAACAGAATTCTCACAAGCACATATAGACACACTCACTCACTTCAAACTGGTTAGGCCTTTGTTGGAGCGCAGGGCCTGTGTAAGGGCCTTTATGCCCTTGTCACTGACAGAGTTACTCTGGAGACTGTTGGAGACAAACACAAAATATTTTCTGCCTTCTGTTCAGAAGTTTACCATAAATTTACATTCCTGTGTGTGTGTGTGTGTGTGTGTGTGTGTTTGTGTTTTACCTGAGAGTGTGAAGTGTGTGGTTGACCATAAGTGCTTGTGCCAGAGCTACTGTTCCCACGTCACCGAGTTGGTTACTGGATGCACTGAAAGTCAAGACATTTAGCAGATTACCTATTTTCACAAATTTTTACGGTTTTCTACAATGAAGAACCCCATTAATAAGCACTCTCAAAAAATAGAACCCTGGTTCTAAAATGTCTTTCATGTCATAGAGCCAGGTTAAGCCTGATCTTAAAACAAAAAGAGAGTACTGTTGTGATTTATCATTGGCCCTTCAAATTAGTCGGAAAACAGCCCATTAAATGTTCATTATTTATTAAATATTCTCTTTTATTCCTGTTGCTTGGCAGTCATGGCCTGCAGATAAGGAACTACATTACTGTATTAGGAATTATGTGATTATTTTTTTATTAAAGCACATGCTGAGCATGTCAGCACATGGTCGCCATACAAGACATGCTAAACACTAAGGGTTCCACATGGGTCTGTTTTAGCTCTGCTATTATTTTCCTTTAATATACTCCCACTAGTTGAGATCATAGAAAACTATGGTATTTCATTTAATATTAATAATATGGATGATGTGGAAATTTATGTGCCCTTTAAATGAAAAATGTGTGCAGGATACACAGATTTCATTACTCTTTAGAACATAGATTTTTGATGCAGAACTTTGACAAGGAGATAAACTCTGTCATGAGAACATCCTATTCAGTCACTCACCTCACAAACGAAGCACAATTTCTTATTTTCAGAAGAACAAAAATGAATCCATTACTTATTTCTTCACAGTTGAACTACTGTAATGTTCATTATGTAGGTATAAACCAGTTCTGTATATCTCGTCTCCAAATAGTGCAGAATGCTTGAGCTAGTTTATTGACTGGCACAAAAATGTTAATTAGCATATCAGTGGGACATTTTTAGAGTTGCTATTTTAATTTTTCATATCTTATTCTACGTTTTTTCCAATTGATTAGCTTTGTTTAGTTTGATTATTTTTGGTTTGTTTTGTACAGCGCTTTGGTGAACATGACCTGGGGTCTCATTTATAAAACTTTGCATTAAACTCCTGCGAAAAGAAAAAAAATGGCATACGCAAAGAAAAATCATATTTATGAAAACATGCTCACACTCATTTGCAAGCAAAACTAATCTTTCTGGATTGCACACTACCTGTGATCGTTTGCATATACCGCACATACCACCTGCCAAGGATTAATATTCAACGATTAATGCCAAGGAATAATGTGCAACAACAATTTTGAAAATCGGACCTACGATTAAAAAATGCTGAGGCTTAATGCAAAAGTGCTTGTTATAGCGCCACCTACTGGTACATTTTAAGACAAAATGAAATTAAAAAGTAATGTCTGAATAAAAACAATAGGGATCAACCACTGCATGCTTGGGCCAGTAAATATAAACCTTAAGTAAAGCAGGTCATGCTAGAGAAATACTGATACACACCCTGCTATCCACCACATACACATCCCTACACACACACACACACACACACACACACACACACACACACACACACACACACACACACACACACACACACA
>JBBKCR010000006.1:20308782-20326774 GCA_037577295.1 Ladigesia roloffi | reverse complement strand
ATGGGTGTATTTTCAGCATTTAGCAGTGACAAGTAACACCACAAATACATCAATATCAACTTGTGCGTGTGCGCGTGTGTGTATGCGCTTGCTTAACCCTGTGTGCTCTAGACTTTTGCAGAGGACGCCACCCAAGGGGGGAGCTTCTCTTTTTCGGCGCGGGTGGGTGGGTCCCCTTCTCCCTCCCTCCTTCTTTTTCTCCATCCTCCTTTCCTCTCCCCTCCGCCCACGCGTGACATCTGAAAGTGGGAGGGGGGCGACAAGTGCCTTTCCGTCAGGGAGAAGAGAGAGACAGAGAGAGACAGAGAGAGAGAGAACGAGAGAGAGAGAAGACCGCGAATGTGTGAATGCGTGTGCTGTGGAACAGTGAAAGAGAGAGAGTGTGTGTGTGTGAGTGTGTGTGTGCGCGCGCGCGTGTGTCTGACTCTGTGCGTCTTGATTAAGACGTTTGTTAGAAGTGGACCCGCGCCTGGAGGAGCAGTTTTTGTTTTTTTGGCAGTTAGGGGGATATAGTGCAAGAGAGAGAGAGAGATAAATATGCCAGAATTTTTAAAGCCGAGATTCCTGTAGCCACCCTGCCTGCTGGGGAGAGAAAGAGGTGTGTTGATTAGTGTTACAGGGTTAGTGGTCTCGCCTTGGTTTCACCAAAAGCGAGGAAAAAAACATATTCTTCTCTTTGAGTGTTGAGAAATAGAGAAAGAACAGGTTTTTGACATGATCCGAGGATAAATTGGACGGCATTTCTCTTTCTTTTGTCTTTGATTGAAAAAGAAACACATAAACGACGATTTGTATCGTTTTTGATGGTCGATGTGCGTGGTGCTTAGCACGCGTACATTAGGCTAACGCTCGAGCCCACACCAAGTGAGTATTGACCTGGCTGTAGTGCTGTGTGTCTTCGTGTGTGTGGTGTATGTGGTGTGTACATATATATGTGTGTGGCTTCTACGTGTTTTTCTACTGTCTACGCGTCTGAGAGAGGAAAAAAATATCTCACGACGCCTTGTTCCACTGAGAAGAGAGACAGGCGGCGCCTTTTTACGCACACTTCGTCAACATTCAACAAGTACTGTCTGGTCTGGTCCCTGGTGTTTTATATAAAGGCTCCCAATCTGCTTATTTCTAGAGACATTTATCGTAATCGGGAGTCACCAGTCTGTAGGTGAACCGGTCAGGGTTCTTTCATGCGTCGTGTCAGCTTTTATTTTAGTAAGAAATCCGAGCTCGTTGGCCAGGCCTGTACACATACAAACCCCACATATCGTAGTAACTCAGGAATTTAACATGTGAAGTATTTAGAATGTATTTTATTAAGGATTTTTTCTGATCAGAGAGGGCAGCCACTATGGCTATCTAGTGCCATGTCTCTAGCTGAGGGATGAGTAAGCCGGCTTGTCTGTGTGTGTGGGGAGGGAGGGAAGGGGGGGGGGGGTTGTGGCTGGTAGGATGAGGAATTTGGGTGCTAAAAATATTTAACGTTAAAGTGTTGGGGGGACCAGTGGAGAGCCATTTATCAAGAGAAAATAAAAATAGAAAAAAAACAATGCAAGAAATCAAGGATGCTGCGGTGATATGCAGAAAAGATAGGAGTGTTTGAGTGTTAGGTGAGGTGTCAGGCTTTATATAAAAAGGTCAGTGAAAAAAGGTGTGAATAATTTAAAAGCCAAACTCTCTGTTCAGAGATGCTGTGTGAGTGCTCCAAACTCAGCATCTCGCCCTCTTTTCATCTATAAATCATCGTCTTCAGAATATCCAAAGATATTCTGTGCACACTTGTGCCTTTACTCTGCCATGGCCTTCATGAGTGTTGTGTAGTAGAGAAGATTTGGATTTTTCATAACCCTAATCACGTATTGCCCTTTCACACTGATGTAGGTCCAGGGAACCCACATCCAAGCTTTTCCTGTAACCATTTTTTATACACACACACACATACACACACACACACACACCACACACACACACACACACACACCCACACACACAGAAATGTAATTGTCTTACATGAGTGTGAAATAGCACTTTCCCCCGATGCTACAGAGCTAGAGGCACAGTGGTATTCCTGAGGAATAATTTGTGTTCCTACCATGAGAAGTATAGAAGTGTAGCTTAAGAAGTATAGCTGGAAGTTTTGTTAGTGAAAACTAGAAATACTAGAAATTACTACAAAATTCCTAAATACTGAATGGTGCTACCCTGTGCCACCTTGCCCCCAGACTATTTAGTTTAATCACATTTTTTTTCTGCTACTGAAGTTTATGCTCTTTGCATAGTTAATACTGTTCTCAGAATAAACTCTTTTTTCCTGGAGGATATACCCAGTGTCCAGCCATTGCCTAGACTTTATTCAGCTGAGGCAGGTCTTCCTCTCCTGATGATTTAGAGTGGATATATTTCCTAGGGCCAGCAGAGAGTTCCAAGAATTCATATTACTGGATTTTTAATCTAATGACTGTTGCTTCCCATGAAAGAGCCCCTGCTGTGCTTCAGGTTGCAAGAAGCAAAACCATCAAATAAGGGCATGTAATGTTTCTTTTAAGGGAATTCCTGGAAAATACAGCATTCGGTATGATCAATATAATTAATAGAAAATTAAGTTGTAGTACATATGGTAGCAACCTACAATTATAGTCCTGCTTTTGTAGTGGTAATAATGGTGGCGACCTGTTACATATCATTGCTGTCTGGCAGAAACCTTGTAACACCACTTCTGGTATATGTTGTATTTTTTTTTCATGAATCAATATTATTGGTCAGTCTCCACATGGGTCTGTATAGTTTAGAAATGATTAAACAATGAAAAGTGTTAATAGTTATACCAATTTTGATTACACTTTTCATTTATTTAGAGTATACATAGTTTTTTTTTTTTGAAAAATAACCATTTTGGACATATGAAGGTTTGGGCTGACAGTGTGGAGAGTGGTTTTGTTGTACAGGACTGCTGTAGAATTATATGTAATATTTTAAGTATTTTCTGACATGTAGCCTTTGTATATTAGTAGTATTTTCCGAACTGATATAATCATAAAAAAGAGACGGACCATTGAGTTTCGGTTATGGATGCACATTATATCATCATCAGCAGTTATTTGTTTTAAAAGAAATTAGCAGCGGATAGATGCTTAGATCTGGCAGAAAACTGATGACATATTTATTTTTCTCTCATATATCAGAGTGTATTGATGCCATTGAAACAATTGGACTGCTTTATGGAAAGTATGTGTACAGCCATTTTTGCTAAGTGGGATGATGCAAAAAAAGGCATGTAGCCCACAGAAAAATATTAGCAGCCAGGGGTCTTGCTGGGAAGTTTAATGAACCCTCAGTGTGATGTTGTCCATTTTTTGGGGGTGACTAGCTATCAGTTCACATGAGTTTACTTTCGGCCTGATACAAACCAACATACAGAAATAGCAGTTAGTTACAGATATTCATGGTCCTGGGCGGTGCCGTGTCCAGTTTGGTGCTTGACCAGCACAAACACACCTGCTTCAACTTATGTGTTAAGTTTGATGGGTGTGTTTGAGACGGGGAACTACCAACCTGCACTGGACACTAACCCTTCTGGGCAGGAAGTAGACATCCTTGCTGTAGGTGGAGCCTGACATCGTACGACAATGTGAGCAGTCTGAGAAGACAAAAGGCCAACACAAAGACCGCACTGATGTAATTGAAGCCCTCTACCAGATAGGGCTGAACGATATGGACAAATTTTCATATCTCGATTTTCATGCCAGATATCTGGATATCGGTACGGTACGATATGACTATGGGTTCGGTGAAAACCAAGCATTTCTCAGAAAAATAAAACATTATAATACAAAAAAATTTGGAAAGTGTAGTTTTATTTTTAAAAACTCGCTGCCAGTTCTCAACATTAACATAAATTACAAAAAAAATAAATTACAAATCTAACATTTTACTGCAGCTCTGCTTTAACAATAAATCCGGATCTGTCT
The DNA here is from genome assembly GCA_037577295.1 of Ladigesia roloffi. Classification (NCBI taxonomy): domain Eukaryota; kingdom Metazoa; phylum Chordata; class Actinopteri; order Characiformes; family Alestidae; genus Ladigesia; species Ladigesia roloffi. Next base: position 20,322,812 of record JBBKCR010000006.1, on the reverse strand, counting down.
CAGACCCAGGGGGTGGGGCGAGCGCGGAGGGGGGAAATCTACATCGTCGATATTGTTTATTTTTTCGATAGTAATATCTTGAAAGTTCATATCTAGATATAGATACGATAAAGATATATCTTTCCGCCCTACTACCAGTTATGCATCATTGCTGGGCAGGTCAGTGCGGTTCTGAAGAGAACATCTGTTACACATGATGGCTGTCAAGAAATAACTTGATATGTTAAACACAAAAAAACTCTCTAGTGCCAGGAACAGTGCCTCCTGCCAGCAGAGCTGCCCATAGCTGTTCTCAGGGATGTTGATTTTATCTTGGTATAGTAAAAGTTTTTTTTTTTTCACTTGCTGATAATGTCAAAGGAATAGTAGCTCTAACTTGAGAATGTTGTATTCTGCTTTTTTCAAGATGACCAGACTCCCTTGGGTTCAGTACTCTCCTGACTTACATCATCCTGCTTTTCAGACCTAATAATACATAACACACAATACATTCAGCACATTGCCAAGTTTCTGATCGGCAGACAGACCTCACACCTCTCTCCCACTTCCTGGCTGGCGGCACTGCAGATAGCATGGGCTGTGCTACAATGTCTGCTGCTTTTAACTATGATCAATTTGTTATTGCATTTTATCATTTAGAAGTTTCTCCACAACATCCAGATTCATTAGGACTTGGCAGGACTTTTGAATGAGCCAGGGGTTTGAACTAAAATTTAGACTGTAAGGCTGCAGGTAAACTGTCAGTTCCTGGCATTGTAGGTGTAAGTCATCTGTGGTGTTAGCATGTGTACAGCATGGTGTTTTGTCAAAAACACTCAAGCTGGTGGCTCCCCATTACTGGTTCCATTGGAATCACTTTTATATGCCAGCCCCAACACCAAAAATAAACACACGTTGATTATTAATAACTAGTAATGAACAATCTTTGAACTGGATTAGTTGGGTTAGTTGGTTGTCATGGATTATAGGCACATGAGGTAGTTAAATCTGATATGTGTCACACAGCAAATAAATCAATAAATATTTATGAGTGGTCCAGCACAGACAGTTTTCTTCTCATGTAAAATCCTAATTAAGTAGCACGTCTGACAGCTTATGTTAATTCTGAGTTTTTAAATGATTTCACTCTGTTTATTTCTCACCTTTTGGTAACTGCACTTCATTTGGTATTAACTTAAATTCTCATATGAATAGGCGGATTCTGCATATTCATGAACTGTGAAATTACCTCACTCCCGTCCACATCACTTCATGTGTTCCCCCATCAACAGGTTATTGTAACATTTACAAATGCTGTTTGCCGCTGCATAAGACCAAGCAGGAGAGATTTATGTTGGTCATAAACTTTTTAATTAATGAAAATTTCACTTTAGGAAGGAATTTAAATAGTTTATGTTTATGCCACTTCTGTTCGGACCATCTAAATTTCCCTAAATATCTTAGCATCAAGCTAACAGTGCTATTCATTCAAATTTCCTAGAGGCTCTAAGGCAGCTATGGTAGCTTTTTATTAATGGAATCCTTCTGTAAATATGTGCTTTAAAGTTCTAAATACGAGTATTTTCTCGCAAGTTGCTTGTTAGTTTAACTGTCAGTTGAGCTTGGCAAACACAATTCCTCTATAGGGCTTATGTAGTTTTGAGACTTTTAATCCCAGGGTGAGTTGGGTTAGCTTTATATTTTAATATCCAAGTCCACTTCTAGTTAATGAGGGTTAGTGTGATGCATTTGTAGTATATTTAAACTGAACTGGACTGTTAGGTTGTCAGTCAGTTAGGTTGTCAGCCATTATAATACACTGGATTTCACACCCATAGAAAGGGAGATATCAAATGGAAAATATAAACATTTCTTTTTGCTATTTTTGGCTGCATTTTGAAAAGCTAGTTCAGCATTTGACTGAGTTCTAGGATGATCTAGTCCTACACTGTGTTATGTTAAATATGAGAATGATTGCTATTTAGAAGTAGAAGAGAATTGCCCTGCTCTCTCTCACTCTCTGTAGACATTACTGTGCTGTAATTACAGTTCAACTAATGAAGATTAGGAGTGAGCAGTAGCTGGAGAGGCAGAGGTGAAGAAAGGGTTACAGGAGCTGTAAGATTATACTCTTTCCTCTTTTAGTCTTTTTTCTCTCTTCCTCTATTCGTCCTTCATGTGATACCTCGCTTCACAGGCTCAAGATTTATATTGGCTTAGATTTCTCTTTGTATCTCTGTCTCTGTGTCTGTCTCTCTCTCTCTCTCTCTCTGATGTTCTCTCTCTCTCCCTACCTCTTTTCTCCCTCCCTCCCTTTCTCTCTCTCTCTCTCTCTCTCTCTCTCTGACGTTCTCTCTCTCTCCCTACCTCTAATCTCCCTTTCTCTCTCTCTTTTCTGCAGATCAGAAATGTGTATAATGTGGTTTAGGTGGTTGTGGGTTTGCGCCCCATACAAATCCATAATTGTTATTTAGACAGATATAGTTTAGTTATTTTCATATATATATATATATATATATATATAGACACAGAAAGAGCTTTATGAACATCTGATTTGTTCAGCAGACCACTGCAAACTAACATCTCTGAACAGGTGATATGTTATTGGATTGGATGTTGCCTTCCTAAAGAAAATTGATGGCCTTCTTAGTCTAATCTCTCACTGTTGAGCTCATAATTTTAGATTTTTCTGCTAGTTCACACAGCGTCCTAAAGTAGCAATTGTATGCTGTTTTAGTTTTACAGAGTTGACTTGATTCCAGATCAGTGCTCAAAAAGGTGCAGAATAATTAAAAAAAAAAACTTTTAGCAAAAATATCTGTATAATATGTATATCCTTAGTTTAAATTGCAGCAACTAAATGCACACATACATTATATGGAGCTGCAAAGAGCATTTAATATTGTTTCAGAGGGTATTTAGCCTGAAATTATTGCCCCGGCCCCCAGTATTGCATAAATGGAATAATTCAGCAACCCAGTTTCAATCAATTCTGATGTCTAAATATTCCCTCTTGAAATCAGAACTGCATCTGCGATAACTCCTTCACCTGAACAGCCTAAATGTTTTCTCTAAAATTACACCAGCGTAGACATCTCTCAAGCTGCTCAAACAACATCCAGCTTCTCATTAAGGTGGAACATATGTGTTGATGTGGTTTAGTGCACAAAAATACAGTGGGTTACAAAAAATAACAAAACTGGACTACAGTCAGCATCAAAAACAGAGGCAAGACAGGAGTTTGTCTTTACATCAGGGGCAGAAAGCAGAGGGCCTGAACCACATCCATAATAATGTGTGACTTTAATGAAGATCTGGATGTGGTCTGAGGAGGAAAAAACAGAGGAAAAGTATTTGGACAATAACATCTTTGTTAGCAGCAAAAGACACATTATACCTTCAGTGCAAAACTGAATAAACAAAATTTGGACACAAAAATATCTTGACTAATCAGCCAGTTACATTGAGGTTTGACAGAAGTTTATGCAAATTAGATTTTATTTTCTTTTAATTATTACTTGAAATTAATCACGATACAAAGTCGAAATTTGTAACACATCATCTCTTATCAAATTTGTAAGGATAGATACAATGAACAGGCCACTAGACTAGAATGTTCACCATTCGAAACATTTCCTGCTCCTGTTCTCTGTTATTTTAGTCTAGTCTGCTGCTCTAGACTGTAAACTCTTGGCTCTGCTGAGGCATAAATGATCGATAGAGAGGTGATCTGAACAGATTAGGGAAGGCAGTAAAAGCGCACATTTTGCTTTAAAAGGGCTGTAAAATGGTAAATATCTGTTTGTGTAATTAGACTTTAAATAGTAATTCTGATTGACATTAGAAGGTTTTTAGCTCATTCTGCAGGTAAAGCTAACAGAAAGCGCTAGCATCAACCTTTGCTTGTAGTTTTCACAGGGCTGTCAGTCTAGGCTGGTGCCTGAACATTGCAGTTTGAGTCCTTGTGCACCCTGAGGAGTTGCTTCAGAGCACAGCAGCCAGCCCACTGACGCAGGTGTGATCTCCAGCCATGCTGCAACATCTCTTGTTGCACACCTCTCTCTCATTCTCACCATCTCAGCTTCAATCTCTTTCTCACTTGGCAGTTAAAATCCTCAGCCTGGTGCACCCAATTTGTTGCTTTTACACAAAGCCAGCACAGTCTTGTTGCAAACACGTTGTGGATGGTTTAGTGTAAGTGCTTTTTCTGTTCGGCTGTTCCATCTGCACAGGTTTGAACTGGAATTAGATGCTGGAGAAAGCACACACTTGTCCCGGCTGCTTTCACAAAAGGGACATGTTGGTCCAGACTACTTTTTTGCTCTGCAGGAAAGAGTGCTTCTTTAAGTCCTGTGCTTCACACAGACAGTGTTTTGTCTGCACCGTCGTGTCTTGATTTTCCTGAAAATATAGCACTGAGATGTCTGCTATGGCTGATATATTGGTTTTCTTTTCACAAATGTAATAACTATATGTAATAACTGCTTTCAGTCAGTTGTATTTGCATAGTAAACGTCAAGATCATCTACAGATTCTACAGACCAGTGAATAAAATCCAAAACAGTTTCTAATTCACGATAATGCTAAATAAACCCAGAAACACAGAACAGAATCCCCCTCAGCATACTCGGCCCCATCATGCTGCAGGCTAGTGATGTCACAGTCAAGGGATTTTCTTTCATCTGAATCTGCTTCTGAAGCACAGTGCTTTATTAATCAACACCCTCGACTAGACTGCAAGGAGGTGCTTTTGTAAAGTAGCGTTTGGTGTCAATAGGATGGTTTCCCCTTCTTTTGATTCATTCTGTACATTTTTTCTTATATCTCCACCCTTTCTCGCTCCCTCCCTCCCTCTCTCTCCTCCTCCTCCTCCTCCTCTCGTTCTCTCCCCACACTGAGCATGCTCAAGCTATTTTCACCTGCTTCTCATTCTGCATGACTGGCTCCATTTCATTAAGAGACAGGCTGAGAAAGATGGGGTGCCAGAGAGAGCCATGTGAGTAGAATGGGTTTGGGGATAATAGGAAAACAATGATGGCAGATGAAAAGGGATCAAAGAGAAAGGGAGAGAGAAGGAGAAAGACAGAGGTGCATGTATGAAATGTGTGTGTGTTTGGGTGGTGAGAGGAGGAGGTGGGGTCAGACAGAGAGAGAGTGAGAGAGTGAGAGAGGACAGTGTTGTCACTGCATTGAAGGGGGAGGTTACTGCAGTATTTTGCATCGCTTCGCTACCTCATTCTTCCTGCTGGTGGCACCACTGCATGAGAGCAAGAGAGAGGAGGAGGGAGGGAGAGAGCGTTTGCAGAATGAGAGAGAGAGACACATATATATAGATATAAAGATATAAATACCTGCTGGAAATGGTGTGTGTTAGACCCAGAGGAGTTTCACTGAAGCACAGCAGAGCAACACGCACAGCTGCGGACACAATATCCCCAACACTCCTGCAACACCTCCCCTCTCTCCTCTTTACTCCCTTTCTTTCACCTCTCTCTTTATAAGCTTTATAAGCATCTTTACCTCACTCCGTCTCTCCCTGTATAACTGTTATAATCCATTTTCCCACTCAGATTATCTCCTTCCTGCTTCTCTCCTTTCTCATCCGTACCTACCGCTCTCTATTCTTCTCTACCCTTTCTCTTTCTATTCCCCTTTCTCTCTCCATCCATACCTTCTTCTCGTCCTCTCTTTTCCCTTCTTTCTTTCCACCCATACCTCTGTCTCTCTCTTTATTTCACTCACTCTCCATCCATACTACCCTCTCTTCCTCTCTATTCCCCTTTCTCCACCCATACCTCCATCTCTCCCTCTCTATTCCCCTTTCTCCACCCATACCTCCATCTCTCCCTCTCTATTCCCCTTTCTCCACCCATACCTCCCTCTCTCAACCTCTCTCTCCACACATATCCCCCTCTCTCCCTGCCTCACACTTGATTCCTCCTATATCTCCACATATGGCTTGCTCTCTTCCTCTCTTAGCACATCTCTTTCTGTTCCTCCAGCACTTCTGCTCTGGTTTCTCTCTCTGCACAAACCCTTTTTTCTGTTTTCTGTCTCAACCCCCCTGCCTTACTCTTCTCCTCCAGGTCTCACCACCCATCCCTTTCTTACTCTCGCTTCACCTCCCTCTCTATATTTATACATTTCTCCACCTATATCTTCCTCTTTTTCATCTGAATCAGCTTCTACTGTTTTTGTTCATCAGCACCCTAGACTAGAAAGCAAGGAGGTGCTTTTGTAAAGTATCATTGCTGACAATAGGATGGTTTCTCCTTCTTTTGATTCACTCTGTAAATTTTTTATTATATCAGTATATATCTCTTAATGTTTCTCCAGCCATTCTGCTCTGGTTTCTCTCTGTGCACAGAATTTTTTTCTATCTCTCCTTATATACATCCTGTAAACCCTGTCTCAAACTCCCTGCCTTGCTCTTCTCCTCTGGGTCTCAACACCCATCCCTTTCTTACTCTCTCTTCACCTTCCTCTCTATATCTTCCTCTCTTTATTTCATCCCTGTACCTCCTTCTGTCCCCCCTTTAATTTCTCTTTTCCTTCTCCTTTATGTCTCTCAATTAATATCCCAACTTCACAACCCATCTTCCTCAGTCCCCATTTATTACAGAGTATTTTTTTCCTTCTTAATGCCACGGCAACTCCTGTGTTTCCCCCCTTCACTGCTGCAGCAGCCTTTCCAGAGCTGAAGCGGTCTGTCTTATCTGTGCTCTCCTCTCTTATTTTTCTTTGCTGGTTTTACTCCATTCTTTTTCTTCTCCACTTCCCTTTGATCTTTGCTAGATTCCTCATCCTTCACACTGCACATGCAAATTCTTCCTCTCTCTCTTGTCCCTCTGTGCTCCCCTCCCCACTCCTGCCTTCTCTCACATCATCTCTCGCTCTTTCGTTTGTCCTCCTCTTTTTGCAGCTCCTTCTGTCCTGAGCCCTCCCCTTCTCACTCTCTCTCTCTCTCTGTACTGATAGGGTTTGCGTTTTTGGCAGCTGCAGGCACATAATTGACTCAGTCAGCAGTCCTTTGATCCCCCCATTTCTCCTTCCTTCAAGCTCTCTCTTTCTCTCCAACCCCTCTTCCTGTTTTGGTGGTAGTAGTTCCATCACCCCTCCACACATACACTCGCAGCAGTGTTTCTGCCATTATATATTATCACTGCAGTCGTCCCAGATGTTTTTCTCAATCTTTCTCCATATAAATGTATTATTTTTTAGCTGATTCTTGCCCCACTGTGTGCACACCCACGTTTACTACACCAGGGTGCAGTGGTAGAGGACAGGCTGAATGTCGTTTGTGCTGTAAACCCAGGACAATTAAACTCGCCTCACTTGCTCTCAGTCTCGCTCCACTCGTTTATCTCCACACTCTTCTCTTCACTGCTTTCTCCTTTTTCTTTTTTATTTGTCTCTCACTCCTTCCTCATCACTGCTGCCTCTGTAAATTTACACAACTGGCACTAGGTGTAGATCTCATGTTAGCAGCATGTATATACACACACACACACACACACACACACACACACACACACACACACATACACACATTCACAGTTTAATACACCAATTTGCACTGTGCTTTTTTATTTGAAGTTCATGATCTAAACAATATTACTAATTTTGGTCGCATTCAGTTTCCAATATGACTGCAACTCTGAAGCCATTTTTGTAATGGGAACTCATTGAAATGATTTTCATTCACAAATTATAAAAACAGGTAGGATCAATCATAGAAAATAAATAGAAAGACTGGGAAACATTTCTGTTTTCTTTCCCCTTTCTAATGAAACTTCCCCCTTCTCCTTCTCCAGTCTCACTGCACTAAGCAAAGTTAAAATCGCTGTCCGTGGTGCTGAAATCAGATCCCGGTCTCTTTCCCACTCTCAGCTACTCTTTGTAAACTTCCTGCTTGCTTTCATTAAGTAGGACTTTATTTCCTGGACTTTCATCATGCAAAGCTCCCTCTCTTACTCCTCTACCCTGCAGAGCTCTAAAGTCTGCACTAGAGATAGAAAAAATACAATCTTTAGAAATTAAGATCTCTAAACTGTTTTGCTTCACAGTGAAACACGTAGCTGGTTTCAGATGTACTACACCTGTACATGCAAGTATCACTTAAAAAGTAATGCTTTCATTTTTACATGCTTGTTTCAGACTTGTGCGCAACTACTTATGCAAACATTACTGCTGCTGTAAGATACTGTACTGACCCAGGCACCACACAGTCTTATTACTGAACAATAAATGAAGGACTGTACAGTGATCAGCTTTCTGACAGAGGAGCTGAATAGAATTGAAAGTGGTGTGCAGGAGGTGGAAGCACTGTCTTTTCGTTATAGTTTAGTTTTACAGTGGCTCGCCACTCTTCAGAGTCCTATCACTCTGCAGAGTCCTATCACTCTTCAGAGTCCTATCACTCTGCAGATATCTACTGACCACAATGAAGCTTCTTTCTGTGTATCAGAAAGGGACAAAATCTTACCTGCTGCAGGATCCTGGCTGTCATTCTGTCTCCTAATTTTCAGTTCACCCCGTTTCAGGGCCCACACCGAGAGTTCCCTCAAAACTTCACTGGAGTTTTTTAACTTTCATCGCAGATTCTCAGCCAAAAGAGATGCAGGGGAGGATGAGACAGATGAAGAAAGGCGAAGAAAGTAATGAGCGAACAAGAAAGAGAAAACAAAAGAAGAAAAAAGAGTAGAAGTCATTGAAGAAGAAATGAAGGAAAGGTGAAAAAGTAAGAGAGAAGGAAAGAAGTAGAAGTGAGAGTGTGGGACAAAAAGAAAGGTGCAGGGTGAGAGAGAAAAGTGGCTGGACGTGGGAAGTGAGTTGCTTCTGAATGCGGAATCTGAGAGTGAGAGAGGATAGGGGGAGGAGAGTAGAGGGAGAGAGGCCGAGAGGGATGGGATACATGGGATGAGAGGGAGAGAGAGAGAGAAATCGAAGTGGCGTATTACTTTTGAGCATGGTAACACAGCTAACTCGGAGGTACCCCAGACCGCAGACAGTACTGCAGTGGAGGAGGGTGGGGGCATGGAAAAGCGAGAGGGAGAGAGAGATGGTTAGAGAGAAAAAAAAGAAATGAGAAAGAAACTCCAGCTTTTACTGCAGTGAAAAACTCATTCACTCTTCTCTCTCACCCTTTCTCTCCACCCCCTTTTTCCTTGCAGAGTGACGTTTGGGCTGTAGTGCTGTGTGTGCATACCAAACAACCACCCCCCTCCTTTTCTCTCTGCTCGGTTGGTCAGTGGACGCCAGCCCCGGCTGTACTAATTTAGTGAGTGACATTGTAATTCTGCAGAAAAATAGCCCAGCGATCAGTAGCCGGTTCAGTTCAGACAGCCAGCAAGACCAGCAAGAAGCTGGTAGTCTACACAACTTTTCACAGGTTGATCAGGTCCCGGATCCCTCCCCTACGACCTTAGCAGCCGTGTGTTTAAGATTCAGAGCTATTTGCACTGCGGTGTTGATCTCTTTCGTCCCTGATGTCACTGCAGATCCGTTCAACAACCAGTCCTGCCTACTTAGTATGAACACAGTGGATTATGGTTATTACAGCACAGCAGCACAGATAGGACAATCCCCACGAGTGCACATTACTTTTGGGACTCACACACATGCGGTGTCTGTGCTGTGGCATTCATATTTAATACCACTGCAGCATACCTAACCTGCTATAGGACATAAGTGTACATACACGCGCACATACTTACATGCACAGATATACATTCATACGCATACACACGCACATACATACAAACATACGTCTTATACAAAACGGTTCCTATACGATTCTCCCCTTTTACTAACCATCATCCCCTTTTTCTCTCTCCTCTCTCCTCAGACTCCTCCCCCCCCTCCGCTTTCTCTCCTCCTCTCCTTTCCCACCTCCTCCCCCCCTCCAACACGGCCCCCCCACCCCCCTTCCCCTATGCTCAGTTCCGTGTGTGTCTCCTCATTCAAAGGGCGCAAGGGTGGGAACAAGTCGTCCAACAAAGCATGTTACAGCGCCGACATGCCTTGCCCGTCGGACAGCGAGAGGATCGTCATCAACTGCGGCGGCGTGCGCCACGAGACGTACCGCAGCACGCTCAAGACGCTGCCCGGCACGCGCCTCTCGTGGCTCACTGAGCCGGACGCCTTCAGCAACTTCGACTACGACCCAAAGGCGGACGAGTTCTTCTTCGACCGGCACCCGTCCGTCTTCTCCTTCATCCTCAACTACTACCGCACGGGCAAGCTGCACTGTCCCAACGATGTGTGCGGGCCGCTGTTCGAGGAGGAGCTCGCCTTCTGGGGCATCGACGAGACGGACGTGGAGGCGTGCTGCTGGATGAACTACCGGCAGCACCGCGACGCGGAGGAGGCGCTCGACAGCTTCGAGAGCCCGGAGCCGGAGGCGCCGGACGACGACGCGGCTCTGGCCGGGGGAGCGGACGGAGACCTGAGGCGCCTCTGTCTGCAGGAGGACGGCCGGAGGGTGGGATGGTGGCGCGTCTGGCAGCCGAGAATATGGGCGCTCTTCGAAGACCCCTACTCGTCTAAATACGCGCGGGTGAGTAGCCTGTCTCCCACCAAACCACCGCCCCCCAACCCTTCTGCTCAATCGTTAACCCTGCTCGGGTGCGGAAAGGAGAATGTGTTGGCACTGACCACTCCTGAAAGTTTCCAGTGGCTTAAAGAACAGTTTAGTAAATACTTTAGAAAGTCAGAGATGAATGGAATGGTTAAGGAAAGTTTTCTTTTAATGGTTGCAGTCAACAAAAATAGTTAATTTGATAGCACACATAGAAACAGTTATGAATTATCAGCCAAGTTATGAAGGATGGTTCTGTACAATTAATGAACCAAAGTAATTGGGTAAAAATTACTGGAAATCTGGTGTTCTTGAAAAAATAAAAGTCAATAAATGCTGGTTATCTTGCAGTGTGTGAAAGATTTTGTTGCCAAATATGAGTTTGCAGTTTGCCCTCTGTTTGCAACAGCAGTATTTTCAGACTAAAGCTACCTGTAGCATTTTTAACATATTTTTGAACATGTATTTACTTGTTCATTGAAGACTAGGCAAACCTTTACAAAGGGAGGGTAAAATCAGTCTAAAACTGGGTTTGAATGCTGGAGTATTAAAAGTGGAAATTAAAAATGGCAAGGCAACTGACAAGTGTTCTGCTGTTCTTCAGTAACTTTGCATGTTTTTAAATACTCTTCTGTCTTGTTTGCTTGAAGCTATTCCAACATCTTTATTCTTCTTACAAAAAAAATACTAGAAACCTTCACATTCTTGTCCATACAGACCACTGGGTTTGTGCAGCCCTACTGCAGATCTAAAGTCGCGTGAGATGTTTTGTGAGCTGTTCTTGGTCATTCCCATTAGAACATGAAGCCAAGCCGTTCTGACAGCAGCTTGTAATATGACTGGGTGAATATTTGCGAGGTAACTGTTGTTGGATAGATGAGTAAGAGATGTGGTTGATATTGATCAGACATTGCTGAGTGTTACCTGATTATGAATCATCACTCAGCAGTGTCTTATGCTCTCTGCATGAATTGTGCGAGTGTCATGTTCCATTTGTGCCTGTAAAACTAACGTGTGGTGTTTTAAGAAGATGACATGACTGTGATGTGACCAGATAGACACCAGTGTGGTGTCATAGGGTACAGAATCAGCCCTAGATAAGCAATTACACCTGGTAATGGAGATATTGTAAACATACAGTGCTTACATATGAGTTTACAGTAGGGCTGCAGTTATCTAATATGTTAAGTTGAGGAGTAAGTAGAGTAAATGATTTGGTTGCCTATCACTGTTTTTAGTTGGTGAAAGTCAAAGACTTGCATGGATGTTCGCTGCACTAGCAAGGTAACTGCTTGTTTCTTAGTATGTGGCCCAACTAATGCAATCACATTTGTCTTTCATGAGTAGTGACATATAAAATAAACCCATCAACTCTCCCCCACCCAAAGAGGGAATGACCTCTTGTGCCCTTGTGGACTCCCATCCCTGGATGGAACTAACATCAGTGGGAAACCACTTTGGGTAGGGGTGAGCGATATTGCAAAAATATAATATCGTAATAAATAACAATATTATTTTTATGTTGTGCCACAAAGAAGCAGTGGTGTATTTTTACAATGAGTATTTTCACACAGTGCCAAATCAAAATCCAAACAGGGCTAAATATGCTCTCCTTGTACTTCACGACGCAGCTGAACAGTGTTGTAAAGGCACAACTATAAGCTAGTGCTGGTGCACATAAATCCTGCTAAATGAAGTAAACAAGGAAACAAAATCCACTTGCCAGCTAATAGCTTAAGAGAACTAGCTACACATTTTACATTTGTTAATATCAGTCGCTCACAGTGGGTTACAGACAGGAACTGAATCTGGAACATGAACTGAAACTTCTAGTAATTCAGCAATTTCCCTTTAATATGTCTTACTTTGGTTAATGCCCTTCTGAAAATAGAGGAATGGCCCTACAGCTTACTTTGCTTCACTTCATGGATTAGTTGAATCTCCATTTTAGGTGAGCTTAACCATGAAAAGTGAGGAAAAGAGCCTGGCTTAACTGCCGTATTTAAATTTGAACGTCAGTGCAATGTGTAACGGGATGTCAAAAATAGAAATGGGGTGTTAATTAGAAATGGCCGCCACACTGCAGGTATAGACGACTTGATTGATTGCGATTGGTGCATTTTGATTTTGTTGCTGATACCTCACTCAACAGATTTTATTCCAGTATATTTGTGCCTCTTTATTGGTCCATTTGTCATGAAATGTTCCCACACTGGCAACTAACATATTTTAAGGGCTCTAAAAGTGTGAAAACCAAATCAATTACTATATTTTATGGCTGATTAATCTGAAGTGTTCTGGCCAGTTTTGAGATAGCATTTTATTATTTGGCCCAAAACACCACCACATCAATTATTAGGACTTGAAGCTTGAACACTGGATGTATTGTGCCAGACTGCCAGTTCAGGAACTCTGTTATTAGATTTCGTTATTATTGGATTTCCTCAATTAAACGTAATTGAAGTTTAGACAATTTTGAATAATGGAGGATAAAATTACAATAGCAGCTATTTAAATTTGAAAATTGATTGCACTGTCAATACAAAAACGATGAATGATTTCATCCTACAAGGTTTTGACATAACAGCGACAGTCTGAACTGTCAGATAAAAAATGTCTATCCCCAAAACACTAAAAGAGAAGGAAAGAACTGTTTTCTTGTTATGGAAATTAATGCAGTAATATAAAGAAGTAATTTCGGACCTCTTCATTTATAAAATGTGTAAAGTGTCCAGTTGTCAAACAAAAACAATGTGAACCTCAGTGGTACCTCTGACAGTCATGGGATTCAAACCCATGACCTTCTGATCACAGCGACAACTCCCTTTTTTACATTTTTCTCTTACTTTCAATGCTACCTCTTGACGTACCTGTCTGTCCCCCTAAATGTGTTGTCGGTTTATGGTCGAAGAGGTCCAATTTCGCTGCATGTAACAGTGTAGTGATAAATAAAGGCTTTTCATCATCATCATCATCATTATCATCATCATCATCATCATCATTCTTCATGAAATGCTCTTACAATACATGGGACACCAGTGTTTATTCTGTTGTAAGTATGGTGTGTGGTGTATGTGTTTGGTGGAGGTGTATGTGTATGGTATATGTGTATGTTTTGGTGTAGGTGTATGGTGTACAGTGTACATGTTTCAGGTGTATATGAATGGTGTATGTGTATATGGATGCGTGTTGTGTAGGTTTATGTATATATGTATGTGTAGGGTAAATGTGTATCTGTTTGGTCAAGGTGTAAGTGTTAATGTATGTGTAGGGTCTGTGTATGTTGTATGCGTTTGCTGCAGGTATTTGTGAACGGTGTAGGTGTATGTGTGGGGTGTCGGTGTATGTGTATGTAATATATGTTTAGTGTAGGTGTACAGTATGTGTAGGTTGTAGGTGTAGGTTTGTGTGTATGTTGTATGTGTTTGGTGTAGGTGTGTGTGTATGTTGTATGTGTTTGGTGTAGGTTTGT
>JBBKCR010000006.1:20293874-20308682 GCA_037577295.1 Ladigesia roloffi | reverse complement strand
TTTGTGTGTGTGTGTGTGTGTGTGTGTGTGTGTGTGTGTGTGTGTGTGTGTGTGTGTGTGTGTGTGTGTCTGTATGTACAAAAAGGAAAGCGTAAATGGGCGGGGCTCTGCATCAGTTGCAATGCTCTAATTTCTACACTCGTGCTTGGCCATCACATTGGCATGTCCACATTACTGCAACTTTGGTGCTTCATCTGGTCAAAATTTCAGGGTCATTGAGACATGAAAAAATAGTTGATCTGATTTAATCTGATGTACTGTTGAGAAACTCTGAATCCATTACAGTAGTGATTGGCATTCAGACTGTCTATCTGCCTTTTTTGCCACAAATGTGAGTTTTTATATGTATCTTAATGAAAAAAGCAATAAATTATTTTTTTGCCTTTTTTTATGTTGCCAGCAGCACCCTGCATTATCCCCCTCTCCAGCCACTCACAGCATAAATATTGAAGATGTGTGCATTTAAGTAATAAAATATGTATGCTTGAAGATGTGAGCACTGGACATATAGTGCACATTTGCATGAGTGTCAGCAATCTGTATTTTAAAGTACATTTGGTCACAGAAGAAGTCAATAAAAATCAATAAAACTGGGTAATTTGAGGAAGGTTTTGCAAATGTTCATGCAAGTGCTGATTAAAATTGTGTGTTATTTTGGTATTGCAGTTTTCTTTGGTACTTGGAAATACTGAGAGTATTATTTTTTATCTTGTCAAAAATACAGAAATTCCTCTTTCTATTATAGCCATGCGGAGATGCTGTGGAGGTGATGTATTGTAGTGGATGGCAAATACCACCAGAGGTCTCACCAGAGTCTACTGGTGAAAAAGAGGGCAGCAGCGTGTGGTGGGGAGTGAAGAGGTAGAGTGGTATTGTTAAAATAAACAAATGGTGATCTTTTTAACTCTCCATCAACCAGCTGTCCCTGCATTTCCCTAGCCTTTAACTGTCTGAGATTAGAGGGCATAACGGCTAACATCGTTTAAAATATCACCACATATATCTTGTTCTACAACATATAAGATCAGGTATTTTTTGTCAACCATCATCAATCATACCATCATAGCCCATCTAAGATATCCGAAAGGCATGAAGGTATGAAAAATACATATTGCCCAAGCCTAGTGATGTTCGGTACACTCATTAATGACTTAGCAACACATTTCACTATTCCTGGCTTCTCACTGCTTATGACATTCCCATGTGTGCCTCTTTAGTTGCTTAAGCATTGTGCCACCTTACTGTCCCTTCATTTTCATCAAAGCCATGCCAGACCCCTTTTGGCCTGAAATTGTCCTGATTCACTGATTTATTTTGTTTATTTTCTCTTTTTTCTGATCTGTGTGATTATAGTTCATGTTGATTCAAGCATCTTCGCTTGCTGTTTCTTTTCAGTCTACTATCTGACAAAGTTACATTATTATGACACACAACTACAGAGTGTACACTACTAGCGTCTGTGCCTCTAAGCAAATATGACAGGTTTTATTTTGAGAGTATGATCATGTTTGAATGAATTCTGAGGTCATGCTTAGTTCGGAGGACTAAGACTCGATCAACCTCACGGTACGGGACAGTATTGTTATTGTTGCAGCCCTACTTATAAGAAACACTCTCGTGTTACTCCCTGCACTGCAGAAAAATGTGGCGCATTAATACATAGTACAACTGAAATGTGCTGAAAAATTAGCATGTATTTATGTAATGACTTGCAAACATGCTTCTGCTTTCTTCTAAAACCAAAAGGATCCATTATAACAGAGCTCATGGAAGAGGTAACACACACAAATGCACATGTGTCAGAAATGTGGAAACAATGTTTCGTTTTGTCTTTGTTCGGTTATTTATTTGGTCTTAGTCGTCAACAGAGCAGAGTTCACCCAGAAATCCAAGAGAGCACAATTATGTCCGCTTTGCGGATGCAGCAGGTGGGGTAAATATCCATGACAGAGGAGAGAGAACAAAGTGATATCCTCTGCTGTCTTCACTATCTGCTGGAATGCAATCTGAGGATGATTTCCCAAACCAGGCCTTGATGCAGCAGCATAGGATGTCCTCTATATAGCGAGGATTGACTAGGGCAATTTCAGAGGGTGTTGTCCACAACAGTCCACAACTTTACTGTCTGGTGCTGGTGGATGGTGGTGTTGGATGCTGAACTGAAGTTTTATTCTTCAATTTTTTATATACATGAGCATTATTCTCATGTAGGATGTCCTGTCACATGCATCACATGTACCCAGTGTCCTGGAAATGGATGTGGATTTTCTGAGCATGTGCATGATGACCTGGGACAGGTTAAATTGCAGTGTACATGGTTGACACCATGTGCTCCTCCAGGTTGGTGGAGCCATTATAGGTAGTTTCCCCAAGTCAGTTCTAGTCAGTGTGCTCAAATGTGTCCTTAAATGTGGGCTTGACCTGTTGTCATGAAAGTTGTCATGAAAGGTTTATGTATTTCAATGTCACGACAGTTTATAAATACTGGCCTCTGAACACTGTAGCTCATCCGTTATGCAGTTTGACTGTTTTTTGATCTCATGGTCACTGTGAACCAGATAGTTTTACCACAGTGGACTATTCAGTTCCCCTGCGAGGTTGAGAGTGGTCCACCAACCCACAGAAATCCAGCCAGGGCCAGCTAATGAAAGACTAGAAACAAACTGTGAGACAATAGAGGAGCTACAGCCTCTAACTGTACACTAGCAATGTGTAATTACAATGTAGACGTTTCTAATGAAGTGGTTGGTGTAGATCTTGCTTGAATATTAGAATAAGGAATTTATGGCAAAAATTCATTCCTGAAAGCTTTGAGAAAGGCTCCATAAATCAAATGAAGGCAGTAAATCAACATCACCTCCAGTCTAATCACACATACTCACTTGTGAACTAGTGGATTCTTTCCAAAAGACATAACAGCATTAGTGTTTGTCATACAGACACACACACACACACACACACATACACACTAAGACAGACCATTGACAAGAATATTGACTACTGGGTCCCTTAGCTTTACCAGACTTAATGGAGCCATACAAATGGCTCTGAGTGAGGGAGAGGAAGAGGGAGAAAGAAAGAGATGGGGTGATGGAGATAAAGAGGAATGGGACATGAGAGAGAGTGTGTGTGTGTGTGTCTGTGAGAAGGGGTGGGGGATGAGGGAGGAGAGAAAAGGGGACCTTGTCTGAGAGCTGGTTACTGCAGCAGTTTGTAAGTAGGTCAGGCTGGGGAGAAAGGGAGAAAAGGGAGAGGTAATTAGGGATGGAAAAACCAGTTGCCTGGTTAGACACACCTTTGGATTTCTGTCTCTCTATCTCCTACTTTCTTTTAATTCTCTATCAGTCAGGTTAAACAAATAAAAGTACTGAATAAAACACAAAACAGATTATTTGTGTTGCAGGAAAAAGAGCACAACATCACATAAACATACCCAACTGCTCGTGGAAAGAGGGGGATATATGAAGAAAGCAGGAGAGGGAGGCACATCAGTTACGAAACAAATGTGTCTGAGATAGAATGTGGGAGAGAGAAGGAAAGGGAGGAGCGGAGAGGAGAAAAAAGCTCTCAACCCTGCTTCCTTCTTACTTCTACATCTTATTCACATGAGTGGCTGTGTGTGTGTGTGTGTGTGTGTGTGTGTGCGTGTGTGTGTACATGCAACAAAATGTGGGTCTTAATAAGTGTGTGTCTCTGCAGGGAAGTACATGTGCCTCTGCACTTATAGTGTGTGTAGATGTGTGTGCGAATATGGATGCTGTCTGAGTGTGTACTTTACTCTCAGCAGTGCTTCTATCTTCTCCCCATCACTCTCACCCTCTTTCTGCCCATCCCTCTCTCTCTCTCTCTCTCTCCCTCTCTCTCTCTCTCTGTCTTATTATTTATCCTGGCAGCAGGCATACAGCCCATACACACTGACAGGCCACTTCATTAGGTACACCTACCTTGCATGTGCATTTACTGTCCATTTTATCAGGTCCACTGACGATACAGGTGCACTTTGTAGTTTATAGGAACAGACTGTAGTTCATCTGTTTCTCTGCATCAATTGTTAGACCCCTTTCATCAGTGATATGGGTGCCCACCAGGGAGCAGGTGTCATGTTGGTGCTGGATCATTCTGAGCACAGCAGTGATGGGAACATGGTAGGTGTAAAGCTGCGTATGTGTGAGAGAGAGAGAGACAGATAGAGGAATACAAATATACAGGATATCTGTTTTATACAGTTGTATTTCTAATGCTCATCTCTGACATAGAAGTTGAAATTTACACTTTATTGAATGTATGTTTGTCGTTGGGCTGAACAAAATCCCAAAAATGTACTGTGCAGTTCATTTTTTTAAATCAGTATTACTATGTCAGTCAGAAATATATCCCAACAAGCAGTTCACAAGTGGATCTAAATGGAGCCTAATGTTCGATTTGAAATTGCAAACTGAAAAACAAGCGACGGGGTGCTCACATGAGATGGATTGGAAACACATTGTTTGCACATAAAAGTATATGTGACATTCAATGAAAAGAATAAATGAAACAGCAATGGCTTTGTGCTTTTTGGTTGGGATGGGCTGTCCTGACCATGATTCTGCAGGAACCATGAGGGGTCATATTGTATTGTTAAAGCTTTAATCGCATAAGATCACTCACTGAAAACAGAATATTCGTGATTATTTTTTGCCATGTTTAGTAAGTGAGTGTTTGAGTTGACATGACTAGTTATGATTATTTGATGGATCATGTGAATACCTCAATTGATACCTTATTTCTGTTTTCTGTTTACCTCAGCATGTTTATTGCTTACAGTACATCAATTCTGGATTGGATTTTTATCTAAAATGCTTATTTCCATCTTACACAAGTTCCTTCGTACACAAATAATGATTGTCTGTGTCAGTTTTTAACAAGAAAAAGTGATTAATCTTCTTTACAGTGAGTGACCCATTTATAGTTACTTTGATATAATGAATGAGCATTAAAGACACAAAAATGCAAGACCACTGCCCGTAGTCCTGCACTGTCTGCAGTAGTTGATCATCAGGATCATCAGCATGGTTCTTTTAGTGATGGAAACCATGGTGGTTCAGGTGATTTGTTGTAAAGAGTTAAAGTCTGTAAACATTTAGCTGAAGGAGACTTCAGAAAATGCTCAAAGCTGGGAGTGGGTTTATGGCCCCCTGCTGCTACAGCTGCCACAGAGGCATTCTGCTACAAAATACTTCTGTAAGTAAATCTTGTTATAAAAGAGAGTTGTATCTTTGATAATAGTGTGTGTGTATGTGTGTGTGTGTGTGTGTGTGTGTGTGTCTGTGTGTGTGTGTTTGTGTGTGTCTGTATACATACGGAGAGTGTGGACTACTGTAGAGATATGTGTGTGTGTGTGATCTATACAGGTGTGACATTGGTGGTGTACCGGATTGCATAACCTACAACTAGTGTGGGTGTGTGTCTGTGTGTGCACAAGTGTGGGTGTTTTGTGTAGAAATCTAGGGCAAGCAATGCTCTGATGCTCCACTGACGGAGAAGACCCAGTTTACACTTTGGCACATTTAGAGCAGACAGGCTTTATAAACTGGGATATTTAAAACATTGGAGGTGTGTACATGAGCGTCAGCACCCTCTTGGGACTAGAGGGCAATTGAACTGGAATGGGTGAAATGAGCTTACAACAACCTATAATGGGCAAATAAGTAGTTCAAAGAAGTACAGTTCCAAAAGGTAAAATATGTGGAGTTAAAATGGGCGAATAAGTAAAAGGAGTGAATGAAGTCAGAAGTAGCTAGAACAGGTAAAGTTGTAGAGTTGCCTCAAATGTACCTCTGTGGTGGCACTGACAGCCGTGGGATTCTAACCTTCTGATCACAGAGGCAACCCACTAAGCACTAGGCCACCAGCTGCCCCAGTACAGTACATTTAAAATTAATAAAAACAGAGCCCGGTCTCACGAATGTTCGCGCACCCTTACAAAAATTAACCATGGTTTCCTATGGTTTTTATGCAGTAACCATAGTTTTACTGTGGTAACTCATGGTCATTGGTTCAACCCATGGTATTACCATAGTTTACATATAGCGTCATGGAAACCATGGTAAAACAAAAACCACGGAAACCATGGTAAAACAAAAAACATGGTTTATGACCATGATTATACTAGGGTTAACTGTAGTGAAACCATGATAAAACCATAGTCATAAACCGTGGTTTCCATAGTTACCCAAAAAACCATGAAAACCGGCGAACCATGGTAAACCATGGTTAATTTTCGTAAGGGCAGCCATCATGAAATATAATTTATCCAAATATGTGCTCCGATCACTATTAAGGGCTTTTTATCGTGCTAGGACAAGACTTCTCTTTTTTGTGTCAGGACCATGCTTCATCTTAGCTTAATCATCACCAGATTACGTATTTTCATTAAACTGTATTTCCTGTATATATAGTTGGAATTGATAAGTTAGTAGAGTTCCAATTAACAGGTACAATTCAGATTGTCCTTTGTTTTTCATTGTTACATGTAAGTAGCAAACAAGTAGTATGGCTAATTAGCTACTGTTGCTAAGCTACTTTCTTAGCAACATGTGGGCTATAAACCCAAGCCAGCATTGTGAGAACTCCAAGAACAAAAAGCTTAGTGCACATTTTCTGTGTTTTAATGTGCTGTGAATTCTCAAATAAAATCAGATTATCAGACCTAGGAAGAATTAAGATCAATCAGGACAGCACATTGACAGCAGGGCATTGCTTCATCTTGCAATTGTAATGTAGCTCACAAAAGTATGGCACCTTTAAAAGAAGCCAGGCACCTCGTCTGTCACAGGGCTAATTATTCTATACGCTCGCTCCTTAGTTGATTTCAAACACTTTCTTCTGATCATACTCACTTTTTCTGGTCACCTCATGAGCTACTGGTTCTGACACCACCATCAGTGTCAAGAGGGTTACCGAGACTAAGGATTACCCTGTTCAAGTAATGTAATGTGCTAATACAATCTATATTTTGGATTACTTGTCTTCTTAAAGTCTAAAGAGAATAGTATAACAATTTCTGAAGGAAGATTTCAATTTAACACACAACAAACAAGCAAGAATTTGTGGCATCATTTTTATGTACCCCATGTGTCTAAAGTTTTGGCAGAAAGTTGCAAGGAGCTAAAGAAGCACATCTGTCCCTCATGAATGGAATTCTACCTGCTAAATGGCTTCATAGTCGTGCACCTGGCTTAAACCCCAATGATGCGCACTGTCATTTGTAGACCCTTCGCTTTCAGTGTTGATTTCAGACCACAAAAATAAAATATTAAACTATTTTGAATATCAAAGCTCTACAGATTGTAGTTTTAAAAATGAAATACCTTTTTTAATTTCTATAGCCTGACTGAAATCAAAAGATTGAAGTGGTGCTTCCCATAATGAAAAATTCCTCTTGAATCTACCCAATTCATGCAATGGCAAGCTCTTTCATTGCATGCAATTTTAATGTCATCCTGCTGAATCTGATAACAACCTTACTGTCTACAAATGTGACAGAATAAAGCTTCTGCATAATAACTATATAAATATGAAACAGTTGTTCTGTTGCTACCTGAATCTGTCAACTGTACAGGTTTAATATTGTCAGTCTGGCGTTATGAACATTTTGTCACTCACCCTCTGTGTCATTTATCACTGGTCACTTTCAAATCATTGGTAATGTCTGAGAGAGAGGGAGGACAGGAGCGAGAGAAAGTGAGAGAGAGAGAGAGAGAGAGAGAGAAAGAGAGAGAGAGAGAGAGAAAGAGAGCAGGGTCACTGAGTTAAAGGACAAGGCAGAGAGGGCTTGTGATGACGAACAGAAGATTGATTAGGATTGGCCTAAGGACCATTTGGAGCGACTTTGGTAGAAGAGCTAAAAAAAACTGGTGATTGTGCAGAACAGGTGTAAAGATGATTTCATTCTTTAAGGAAATTTCCCAGTTAGGGAAATGCAGTTGGTCTAACCTCCCATAACTGTTGGACGGCAAGTAAACGAAGCCAGTTTGTCCCAGAGTGTTGACCAATAAGACTAGACTTTTAAAGTGTATAAAGTGCTCACATGTAAATATATGTAACCTTCTGCCTCATTACATCAAGTACTAACATTACAATCAAGTGCAGAATCTGCATCCCATGGTCAAAAAATGTTTAGAAGTGTGTGAAGGTACCCTCTAAAGGAAATAAAAGATTTGTGATAACTCCAGAACACATTAAACAGTAATTGTGTGTAACATCTTGCCCTTTATTGCCCATGTCCCAGTCTGCTCCCTTACATTTCTTATGCTTCTTTTTTTTGTTGGCTTCCCTGCTGTGCCCTTGGCATGTCATTCATCATCGACTTGTCTGTAATTCTGCCCTTTTTATTGGTCACTGAGTTTTCTTGTTTCTGGTTGTCTGTATCTGCATTGTTTGTTCATTTATAGGCCTTTTCTGGTAATTGTGGAATGTTTAGTGCTGTTTTAAACACTGTTTGATTTTGGTTTCTTATTACCTTAATCGGGTACATTTTTCCCTGTTTGTTCTACATGATTGTGTTCATCATCTTCAGTTCATATGGATTATAATCAAATCTACTCGCACATGCATTCTGCACCTTCCTCTGCTCATCCTTTTTTCCATTGTGCATTAAAATGTGCCTGTTTTTTGTAGATGTATATCTATGTATAGCTACTTATAAAACGGTCAAAACATAATTTGAAACACAGACATAGAACATGTTTTTGTAATAATAATACAAATTAAAAACATTTTTAAACATTGTGATTAATAAACACAAACACACAAACACACACTTAGCCCCCCTTTACACAATTCAATAATGCCTGCTCACTGGTGGTGCTGATCACTGTTGAAAGGGATAAAAATGGTGCAGAGAGACAGATGGACTGCAGTAAATTACAAAGTGTATTTATAATATAAAATGGACAATGTGTGTACTAGGACGGTGTTTTTTAATGAAGTGGCTCTTCAGTATATACATTGTAGGAGTCTATATTGTTCTAAATTGTTGTGAAAAGAGATTTTGCTGACCTCATAAGATTAAAAAACATCCATTATTGAAATCTTTAACTATGCATTTAATGAGAAATGTAAATGTGGTGCGTATAACCTCAACCTCCTCATTTTTGGCCACTTCACTCTCCTTTTGTTTATCATTTTAGCTGTGTAAATGTAAATGGAAGGAAAATTCCCAAGTAAACTCAGTAAAATTCCCAACTTTGTCTGCAAATTTTGCTTTGTTCTAACACCCTCTTACTTTCTTTCTTTCTTTCTTTCTTTCTTACTTTCTTTCTTTCTTTATATCTTTCTTTCTTTTTCCTTTCTTTCTTTCTGCAGTATGTGGCATTTGGTTCCCTTCTCTTCATCCTCATTTCCATCTCAACATTCTGCATGGAGACCCACGAAGCCTTCAACACCATTTACAACAGGACAGAGAAGGTGACAGTGGGCAACGTGACGCGGGAAGAAATCATGTATGAGGTGGTGACGGACAGCTGGCTGACCTACGTGGAGGGGGTGTGTGTGGTATGGTTTACTATCGAGGTGTTCACCCGTGTCGTCTTTTGCCCAGATAAGGCTGAGTTCTTCAAGAGCTTGCTGAACATCATCGACTTTGTGGCCATTCTTCCCTTCTACCTGGAGGTGGGCCTGAGCGGTCTGTCCTCAAAGGCAGCCAAGGATGTACTGGGCTTCCTGCGGGTGGTCCGATTTGTCCGGATTCTGCGGATCTTCAAGCTGACCCGCCACTTTGTGGGCCTGCGAGTGCTGGGCCACACCCTCCGTGCCAGCACCAATGAGTTCTTGTTGCTCATCATCTTCCTTGCCCTGGGGGTCCTCATCTTCGCCACCATGATCTACTATGCCGAGCGCATTGGGGCCAACCCAGATGACCCCACAGCCAGCGCCCACACCAACTTTAAGAACATCCCTATTGGTTTCTGGTGGGCCGTAGTCACCATGACGACCCTGGGTTATGGTGACATGTACCCAGAGACGTGGTCCGGAATGCTGGTGGGTGCCCTTTGTGCCCTGGCTGGTGTACTGACCATTGCCATGCCCGTCCCTGTCATTGTCAACAACTTCGGTATGTACTACTCCCTGGCCATGGCCAAACAGAAGCTGCCTAAGAAAAAGAATAAACACATCCCGCGAGCCCCACAGCCAGGTTCGCCCAACTACTGCAAGCCCGATGCCCTGGCCATGGCCACTGCCTCGCCCCAGAGAATCCTCGGGAACGTACTCGGTGGGGTGATTGGCTCAGGAGGGCTGACAGGAGACTGCCCACTTGCTCAGGAGGAGATCATAGAGATAAACAGAGGTGAGGAATACATGGTAGTAATATAATTATTAGAAAAGTAGTATGTGCTTTTAAAAAAATGTTAGAAAAAATACATTTCCAATAAATAATAGGAGCAAACAATGGTTTTCAAAGAATGAAATTTTTTTTACTAACTTGTAATATTGATTTAGAATTCAGAATTTACAGTCATATGTGTGCATACTGAGTATTTTACAATGACTTTGAGTAAGATTCAGTCAGTTGGATTGTAGAACTTAAATGATCTGCTGTATATATTATATGTTAGCAATGCTTGTTTTGTACTACTCACCACCCCCACCTTATGAAGTCCGCCTTCTTTTAGATCTACTATATTAGTTATACAAATAATGGAGCCTGCCTGTTGTCAATTATTAACCAGCCTCTACTCCATTTATTATTGACCAGTGTCTGACCACAAGACCATTGAGATACTATTTGAACTAAAATGCTATTTTGACTGACCAGCTAAAAGTACCACTGTGCACAAAATATAGTCCCTTGCTGCACAACAGCACATTAGACCCAACAACTTGCAGTAATGTTTTTTTTTAAAGGGATATATTATGCAAAACTCACTTTTAAAAAATATCTACTTATGAAGTTCTTTGCACAAAATCACTCTCACACAAGTATGAAACACCGCCCACCCAGCTATAGAAAAAAACAAAGAAAGTTAGTACTTTCCTCACGGTCCCTTACTGAAAGCTCCTCTCCGCTTGTGCGGGGCAGTGCTCATTATACAGATCGAAAATACTGAAACTGAAGGCTGTGAAACATGATCAGTGTTGTCCTTTTCACGGTCACACCGTTTAGAATTTTTTAGAGCAAGTCGTTTTTAAGTTATTGCCGTTTATCAACGACTGTGTCACGAATATTTGATCTTACATTTGATCAGCATCTTAATCATAAAGTTGAGCTGTGACTGTTACTGAAGGAAAGTTCTACTGTTACTGAATTTACATAAATTATGACTGAACATACATAAATTTGACAACAATAGTAAATATTATTATGCATTAAAAGTATTCACATTATGATACGAGCAGACAGATTAAAATATCCAGCATTAATTGTTGTTAAAAAGTAACCAAAATGCAGTGTATACATTTCATAATGAAATTCACAATATGTATGAAAATACAAAAGGTCCACTTTAAAAAAAAGAACCCCCCCTTGCACTAGGCTGGCTACAGGCCTGTATTAATATAATAAATTAACAATTATTCGACTAACCGCTAAAATGAGGGAGTGTTAGTCGACTAGGAAGATCTTTAGTCGGGGCAGCCCTACTATCCAGTACATACTTCATCTATTCTATCCTTTATTTAATTAAATCAGATGCTGTTGTTGGAATTGAAAAATTCTATGTAATGTCAGATTTGGTTTCTATGTAGGAACCAAACCTGTTGTCATTCCACAGTATTCTTATAACCACATAAAACCAGAGGTCCCCAACCACCAGGCCTCTTATTAATTGATCTTATTGATTATCTGGGTCTGAAACATCTTTCATTCTAGAAAAAAACGTTTTATAGTCACATGAAAAATGTAACTCCCAAGCTAGCAAAAATGAGTGAAAAACGAACATACTTTGTATTTATTTGTGTCTATATCGCTTCATGAAAATTTCGATTTACATCAAATTGGTCCATGGCACAAAAAAGGTTGGGGACCACTGATCTAAACAATCTAAATAAAAAAAAAAGTTATTACTATATTTTTATGTTGTTTTATGTTTGTGTTTATGTATGTATGTTCTTTAATTTTAATCATTTATTTTATAGCAGTTGAATGGCAGCTAATTTGTTAATCAGGAGAGCCTGAAAAGTATCATTCTAATACTGAATATTGATTATGTAGTTTAAATAACAGTTACATTGCCAGACTGATGATGCACAAATCAGATTTTTTGCTTCAATATGAAAACCATCTGATGTTTTCAGAGCTGATCTGAATCTCTATGTGATTCAAATGTGGTCATAGATCAGATAGGTGTTTGTTTGTTGACCATGCAACCTTAATGATCACATCAGATTTCATGTGTTTCATGCACGTATTACATTGTTATCCCATTGTGCCGCAACTGTTAACTTGTCACATCTTCCAGTAAATACTGCAATTGACTCTTTTCACTTTCTCCCGTAATGAACAGCTGAGAGCTGCATGTGGTGCAAATTTGTTTTTATTTTGTTTTGTTCATGACGCATGTGGATCATTTACACGACATCTGATAAGGACATATGCATGTGACACATATGTTAACCTTGAAGTTGGAAGATCCGACCTGAGCAAAACAATCAGACTGGAAGTAAAGTAAGACTGGACGTAATGTGACATTTGTTTTCAGAAATTGTAGCACAATATTGAATCTTTTAGATTGACAGTGCCATCATGATGAAGAAACAAGCCAGGATATTTAAGTGCATTTAAAATATTGAGAAGGTGTGTGTATGTGTGTGTTTGTGTGTGTGTGTGTCTCAGGAGACATGACACCTCCATAATAGGCCTGTAACAATAACACATTTTACTGGACAATAAATTGTCCCAGAAATTATTGCAATAAACGATAATATTGTCGTTCTGTCCATTTTCAACTAATGTGATTATTATGACATAATAATGCAAATGCACACTTTTAAGGATACATAAACCTTGACTTCTGGGACTGGAAGACATTGTAAGACAGTCAGCATACCATGACATTGTGTGGTTTATGATTTTTTTGAGGTTATTATGATTTTGAAAAGCTGCTATTGATAATCAGAAGTATAAAAATATTCAGTTAATATTTATGTAAAGGTAAAATAATCCTATAAAAGTCTTTTTTTAGATTTAGATTCAGATTTGTTAAAGGCCGACATTGCAGGAAACACTCGGTGTGAGACCTGGATTGTGTCAATCACAAACATTATAATATGAAAGCAAAACAGCCAAAAATAAAAATATAAAATCCAAATATTTTATATAAAATCAACTGTAAAACAGTCTAAGGGCTTTTCAACACACAAGGCATTAATATTTGCCAAGTTTGGCTAAAATGTGATTCTACAGATTATATTAAACTAAGAGCCATGTGGGAGCTGAGAGAGCCGAGCAGCAGTATGAAGATCGGCTCTTCTGGCCCAATCTCTGAAAAGAAAAACTTCCCATCCTATAAGTGGTACAGCTGTACACAGTGGTGTAAGTGGTATTCAGAGCTTAAATGTGTACCTAGTTTGTGTAACTTCATACTGCATGCTCGTTCCTGCCCGGCCCCGCACCGTGACTTAACGGCCTGAGACCCAGTCACCGGTCATTGTCGGGCCGGATTAAAAAGTCCAACAGGCCACACGTGGCACAAGGGGCTCAGTTTCAGTTTGCCCATACCTGCTCTTGCTACTGTTTTACCACAAATGTGGCATACCGGCTAGCACAGTAGTTCACCATGTCCATTCAGTTTAAATCAAAAGTGCTCCCACAATGAAACTGTCGCTTTCGACTTTGACACCAATTCCATCTTCGATTCTCAGCTAATGTTAGTATTTTCTCTTGTGGCACGAGAGCTAGCAATTCGGCTAGGAGAGCATAATGACAGGAGAGTTCATGCCGAATTACCCTAAGGAAACGAGAGGGGGCGGTGGAGTCCAATGCACCACAGTGAAGACCGTTGTCAATAGAGTTTTTGGTAGAGAAAAACATCATGCAATTAATTGATTTATTGTGTATCGTGACAGGCCTACTCCATTATAGCTGATTTCATATTTATTATCAACTGGTGACTCCAAAGCATTCCATCTGCCAAGCCCAAACACACATACACACTCACTCACACACACACACACACACACACACACACACACACAGTGCCCCAGCCCCACCAGCGCAAAGCCCTGGAGGCATTTAGCACTTCATTTTCATTGTCACTGCCCTGCCTACCCTAAACTCAGGGCTGTAAACAGAATTTTCAGTCCCCTACAACTGGACAGCCATTTTTCATTAAACGGATATAACTAATGGTGTTCTTCAGGCACCTTCGATTTGATCCTTTTCTGTGGCCAGACTGACACCACTTTGTCCTTCCTAGGCATGTGATAATCGCTCTCTGTTTCGGGAAGTAAACAGATCCTAGGGCCTATATGTGAAAGTTATCAGTATATATTTCTGTATCCCAATACAGGGACTATGGTTATTTATACACTCTGATGCAGACATATGTAATTCAGAGTAATGCAGTTCAGTTCTTGGCCTACTTTCACACATCTTTTACCCTTTTATTTTGCATTACTATGCTAATGTATCCTTAATGGTACATAACAGTCCTTAATATGTACTTTTAAGGATTTTTTAAGGTCCACTACATTATGGGCCTGATTTTCACGGTCAGTCGTAGCATGCAAGGAACCAATCAGAGTTCACACTCTTACTCCCTTTAAATAACCGGCGCATTGTCAGTGGCGTGCTGTGTATAATGAGGTGAAGACACGAAGCAAAGTTCTTAC
>JBBKCR010000006.1:20280075-20293774 GCA_037577295.1 Ladigesia roloffi | reverse complement strand
GTGTGTGTGTGTGTGTGTGTGTGTGTGTGTGTGTGTGTGTGTGTGTGTGTGTGTGTGTGTGTTTGTGCCTGTAAAAAGCAGAAAAATAAGGAAGAATAGTTTGGGTCAGTCTGCAGTGAGAAACTAAAAGACTATACTCTAAAACCATGACAGCTATCCGGACACCTACAACTAATTGCAGATTATCAACGTGTGTGTGTGTGTGTGTGTGTGAAAGAGCATTCGTGTTTGCCTGTATGTGTGTGTTTGCATGTGTATATTTTATGTGTGTGTTTGTGTGTTAGTAGTTGATTGTTTCATGGTTTAATTGTTGGAAGGGTCAGGCCTCCCGTAACCCTGCCTAAATGTGAATAAACACACATTATATGTGGCATTTTTAGTGATATATCTAATAATCAATCACGTTTTCCGCATGGATCTCGAGTGTTTCATTGTGTGTTCTTGAGTTTTTCCTTTTTCTTCTTCTTAAAGACCAGTATTTTAATTGCAGTAAATTAAATGTATTTGTTACTCTATTTATCCTGCTTATACAAAATAAATGAATTATACAGTCTATACAGGGGTAACATCGGGATTTTAAATTCTAACACTGCGGAGACACCAGTTCAATGTAAACTATACAGTACGGATACAGATTTACCTACATTTATTTAAGGATAATGTAATTAAGTTAAAATATATATATATATATATATTGCATATATTGGGGCATATTTGGGTTAACATTTTTATGCATTTTTTACCACATTTCATGGGTGAACATAACCCCTGCAAGGTTTTGTTCCCTCTGAGTCATAAAATTTGTAATTAACTTAGGTTGTTCCCTTATACTTAGGTTGTTCCCCTATATTGCAGCTTATAATTCCCCTATATTGCAGCTTATAATATATATATATATATACATATATATATATATACATATATATATAATGAAAAATCCCATTCAATACACATTCGAATATTGAACAGTGCCTTTTTCCTTTAAAGGTGCAGGTGGACTTCGTGCAAGGGTTACTTGGAGGCTTTTTCCCAGTATTTTTTAAATTTGTTTTTTTTTACTCTTTATGTCTCATTTAATGTGTGTTTTTAAAGGTTGAGAATGTGTGTGTCCTTTTCAGTGTGTCCTTGTGGCAGAGTGTGTGGGAGAATCAGTGAAGTGGTCCAGTTGAGGGCCTTCATGTATATTTTAAAGCGCTCTCAGCATACTAATGCAACCATAATGCAGAGAGGGAGAGAGGAGACAGATAGTGAGAGAGAGATCTGCTGAACATCAATGATATATATTTACCGCAGTTTAGGTGAAACTTTTATCCAAAGTGACTTCCACTCCGTAAGTTCAAGGGAAAGTCTCCCTGGAGTAACTTGGGGTTAAGGGTCTTGCTCAGGAACCCAGGGGTGGTCTGCTGAAGGTAGTATTGGAACCCATGACCTCTTGGTCCGGAGGCATGTATCCTACCCACTAGGCCACCACCCACAGTTATAATGTATATGTGTGTACATACTTGTACACAGGTAAGCCATTTCATTACCACCTCAACTTATTCTTGTCCATATTTTCTGCTGTTTTTATCCAGTTATAGATTATAGTATCTGTTCCTCTGCATCATTTGTTAGCCCTCTTTGCCCTCTGCATTAATGATCAGTACCCACACAGGAATTGTGTGTGTGAGTGCATGTGTGTTTGTTTCTTTGTGTCATAGAAAACATGAAATATAATTACAGCCATTATACATATAGGTAGTTTTGTTCATGCGTGTATCAGTGTATTAAACTTGTGTGTCCCTTTGTGCGGGTGTGTGTTTCTGTGTTTGGGTGACCATACCTGATGTAGTTTTGTTTTCGTGTTTAGCTCTCACAGCTGGTGTGTGTGTATGCATGCGTGTGTCCTAATTTTAAAGAAGGAACTGTTCTTGTTCTCATCATGGTGTGCTGTTGTGTGGTACACATGCGAGTGTATTCCGCTACATGTCCCTCTCACTTTTCCAAACTAACAGAGACCAGAAAACATACCAGAAAAGAGGAAAATAGTGAGACAAGAATGAAATGTGGGTGGAAAGAATCTGTAGTTGCACTTCACTTGAGTGTCTGGTCTTTTCAGACACAGGCCTGACTGACTGTTTGAAATGTATCATTCTCTCTATTAGAAACACCTGCCTTGTATTCACTGACTTATTGGGAGTGCCGCCTAACACTATACATTAGAGATGGACCACATTGCAATATTTATCATTATCATAATATATTGCATCATGAAATTGTGGGACATGTTAAATATTATGTAACATTTTATAATGTGATGTCAATTCTTACTGTACAAGAATATAAATAAGTCTGTAGCCCATCTGTTAATGCACAATCAGCCCTGTGGTCAATTTCTTTGACCAAAGGGCTGCTGTTGACCAAGTTTTGGTGGTGGAACATTCTCAGCACTGCATTGACTCTGACATGGTAGTATGTGTGTGGTGCTGGTACATGTGTTTCAAGTATAGTGAAGGTTTTACACTAATCGGTCTCATTGCTACATTGAGAGTGGTCCACCATCCAAAATATCCAGCCAGAAACACCAAAGAAGGACTAGAGTTAGTCTAATAAAAATTATACACCAGCACGGTGAATCAACAAGGTGTGTGTTTCTGATTGTAAATGTAAAACACACTTAATTTTATAAGGTATTGTATGACTTATGATAGCCTATTAAAGGCCTTATGACTACACAGTCAAGGGAAGTGTGTCAGCTGTTTGGTTATTTTGGAGCTATTGGAGGCTGTCCAGGACGTTGAGTCTCTGCAGGTATGAATAGCATTTCATTCTGTCAGTCTGATTTTGGGGTTAGTTCATATTTAGACTTAAATCTGTTACCACAGATTGTGCACCAGGGCTTCCTTGACAGCCTCCAGGTGGTAGGGGTCAGATGTGTGGCAGCTTCTGTCTCTGTTTGAAACTAGGCCTGCTTCTGTTCCCCTGGTTGACTGAAACACCCCAGCTATCAGTATTCTACACTGCACAGCATCTCCTGTAGCACCACAAGCTTCCAGCACGTGTTTCCTTCAACCAGCGGAGTACGGTGGACTGTTGATGAGTTCTGGGCTATGAGGAGTTGTGTTTTGTTGTGATATTTTTCTTTGTTGTTTATTGTTGGAAAAGAAATGTATGACATATTTCATAACTCACATTTTCTTGTTTTGTCCTGTCTTGTCCTGTATGTGTGTGTATGTATGTGTGTGTCTGTGTCTCTCCTTTCTGTGTCTCCCTGCCTTTACTTTTCCTATTGGTTTGAGTTTCTCTTTGCCTTTGAAATGTTACAATTTCACATTTATTTACATTTATACTTACTTCTTTCCCATAATGCTTTCTGTTTCTGCTGTATTTCATGCAACATTTTTTTCTGTGAATCCTGACTTTTGACCTCCAAACATGCAAACATCTTCATTACTGCATCGATTCTGACCAAAAATATTTTTTACTTTATTCAACTGCGCACTAACATCATTCAAAATGACTAATCCAACCTGAACCCCGACCACAAATGGTCCCATAAACAAACCCAACGTCCCTCAAATTTAACAACGGCCAAACAGCCACTGGCTACGAGAAATCTCGCAGCCTGAACAACATATCGGGAATGGCAGGGTCATCGCTGCGTCTAACCCCCATCACCAGCACGCCCTTCGACCCTTACGAGGCCCCCGGACCCCTGCGCCGCTGCCGCTCACCCATTCCCTCCATTTTGTAGCCAGGAGTCGGACCGAAAAGAGAATTAGCGAACGCTAGAACTCAGGACAGGAGAGCAGGAAGAAAGGAAGACAGGATGGAGGACATGTGTAACGTGTTCACCTTTCTTACACTCAGAATTCAAAGCAATAACCACCCAGTAATCCTGAATGTAGAAAGAAGTTCTGCCTTCTCACCCTGTCCGCTCACAGCTTCAGGTGCATGCCTATAGTAGACATACTGGGAAAAGATGAGTACACTGTACTGTATTTAGTAGAATTTAAGTGGAAAAAAGCGCCTTGTGGCCAAAGGATCAATGTGAATTTTTGTAAGAGGATAACCCAACGAATTTTCATTCAAATATGCAGATTACCCAGATTACGTTTTCAGCCTTAGAGAACAATGTGTAGGTAAAATATAGCGGTTTTTCCTCACACCGTCAGCTTTTCTTCTTTGTCATCAATAGACAGGGCTTTATAAACAGGCTTCCAAAGAAAGACAGATATGATGAAAGTCAAAAGAACGCTATTTTAAAAAGCTTATCCTTGCATTTCAACTTCCACCTCCTTCCTTCCTCCCTTTTAATTGAACAACACAAACCCAACATTTTAATGCATTAAACACTATATATAAATGATTAGTGTGATCATGGTATGGCAAAATGCATTGAACCATTTTAATATCTGCTTTCAATTATGGTCATTTGGCATTTATACTATTTTTTAAACAAAGTTAAAATTCTGTTATCCTGGTAAGTCGATATTAGATGTTATAATCCATTAGATGTTATTATCATTGAAACATATACATTGTCCAGTCACAAGAGAGATACATACATTTTTTTATAGCTGCTAGTGGGTCTTCCAGGTCTGGCTGTATGATTCCTTTTTAGGATTTCCTTCGATTCTCAAAGATTAGCACATTCTGTCTCATTTTCCTGCATTCATCCATGTTGCTTGTACAATCTGAAAGGCCCTCAGTTATAATTTAACATATAACTTCTTTTTTTCTTTCCTTTTTCCTGTAATGCATGCTCCACAGCCAATTCCTACATTAGTCTAATGTCATTAGTCTTGAGAATTCAAAAAGGCTAGGAGTTGTTTTAGCCTCCAATGATCGATGTCACCCATCGATTTATATATATGCAAATGTGCAATATTCCACTCAGACTCATAATGCTGGAAACATACTCCATGCGCATGTGCTGTTTGTAAATAGGTGTGCAAAAATAATTTCAATCCTCTATTTTAAAAAAGACAATGATCAGTCTATGAAGTATATATGCTGATTTTAAAACTATATATGGCAACTCTAGAGCATTCCTGGTTTGTTGGTCTTGTCCTTGTTGATGTCCTGTTGTTGTTCTATGATATTTTGAATGTGTTTCAAAGATAATTGTTTTTATTTTAAAAAACAAATTTTTACCTCACATTGTTTCATTTGTATATGATATATACATAAGTGTTACAAATCTGTGTTTCTTTTCGGTAGATAGAAAAAATAAAGAAAATGTTCAGGTCTATTTGACCAAGTGCTTCCAAAATAATAAAGAAAAGAGAAGAAATGTAATAAAGCCATTTTATTAAATTAAAGAAGATTAATATATTGCAATAATTGCAAAGTTGTAGCTATAGGTTATAGGTGACTAACTGTGTATTATCATTAGATGTTATTTAGTTTCCCAATGGAGAATCAGCCGAATTAGCAGACATATATGTTCGGAAAGGAGCCATTTTGTTTTAAACATGGCACCTGTTTTCCCAAAGTGGATGCAATGGTGACCTTCTCCTGCAGTCGTTGTAGCCTGATGCGGAGGTTAATTACTGTGATAGATTGGGAAAATACCTCGAATGTGTTTTATGGGATACCATAAGATGCTCTTAGTGCAGTAGGGATTTTTGGGGGCTACCTCTATTCCATTTAAAGAGGAGCCCCCAACAGGCAGGGCCTGCAAGAGCTCCTTTTAATGCTGTGAATCCAGAGGCATTTTCTTTCACTAACTAAAGTATTAGTGTCCATAAGTTATTGATCTCTAGTGATTAGCTAGATTGGAGTCTTACTGTCTCCACTGATAATATCCTTCTCCATTTGTGAGCATTCAGTCAACGTACATGTATATATATCTATATATGAATAAATGTATCCTGTTATTGTAGTATGTAGTCGTAAAATCGTATTGCTTTCAAATCTCAATTCTTTGTGTGGCGTGTATTTCATATTGCTGTAACTGATACAACACAGTCAGGACACTTTGAAACCAATCAAACATGTTTGTGTTGAAAATGTGAGCTCCCTCTATGAGGCTACTTTAAGCTGCTGTGTTATTCTAGAAACCCATAAACCGCTAGCTAGATTTAACTAGCTTCACCTGCCAACTTGACATGTACATACCTGTACCTATACAATATATGTGAATACTCATTAAAAAGATCTGTAATGCATTTCTCTGTATGTATGCTGGTTATTCTGAGAGAACTTGTATGGATCTGAATGGTGTAAATCATTAATGTTTTTTGTATGTGTGGGTTTGTTTCTCTTTGTGGGGACCAATATATTTTGGTTCCTGTTGGGTATTAGCACATCAGCATTTAGGTCATGGAAATACCTGATAAAGATATACATCTGTGAAAACTCAGGTCTAGTGCAAGCTATGGTGTCTAGAAGCAAAAATAAATGTAAACATTATGTTTACACCCACTCTTCTTTCAGATATACAAATGATGCACAGTAGTGTTTACAATGTGACACTTAACTTTTTTTTGTTACGTTTTTTAACTCTTGTCCTACTTAATGTGGGTCAAGATTTTGACAAAAGGATGCTGTTTGATATGATGATGCTTTTTGCTCTAAGACGTCATATCAAGTTGTCCATAGATTAAATGGAAACACAAAATCATAATTCAACAATATTTTTTAATTGCTGAGGATGCAAGTCCGGAGACCTGTCAACACTCTCGTTGTTGTTTATGTCCCTATGTCCACCTTTTTAAGTGTGTTTACAAATCATAAAGTAAATCCAATGATACCTGAATGATTTAAATTACAGTTAATAGTGAATTATGTGTTAACAGAACTTTCGCATGCTTAACTTTAACCGCCATGGACAGGTAAAGCCTCCCCAGCTTTCTACTGTTGTCAGTTTTAACTACTAAGTTTCCTTTATCAGTGGTTCTGCATTGTTTAATATAATTGTATCAAATGTATCTGGGGTGGACTATTCCATTCTTGCTGTTTAAAATATAAATATTTGACTAAGACCTCGACTTTCTTCTTGGTGTTCAGGTTGTGTGTAATCAGTGTATAACGTTCACTTAAATCTGAAGCCCTAAATGATTAAATGACCGTTTATATTAGTTGGTAACTTTCCCCAGGACTGGAGTTTTGCACCCCTTTAAAGATACATTATATACCGATGTAATGTGCATGTCTATTGTTTATAATGTAGGTTCAATATTTTTAACTGTATTTTGATTTACAGTCATTTCTTTTTACATTATTTCAAATAAATTTCACCACCGATACGTACATCACAACTTTTCCATACGGTTCATTTAAACAAACACATCCGATGTTGGCATTGTTAGTTTTGACGTTTTGATTAATTCATGCATTTATTAATTCTACCTTACCAGGTGTGTGACTCTCTTTTCTAACCTATTGTTTTATCTCTTTTCTCCACAGTGTTAAGTTTCTAGCATTCGCCAATTCTTTAAAGAAGACGCAGGTAGTCGTTGTTTTCTGAGTTTGCGGACAAAGCCGCATCGTTCCAGATGCAATATGTGAGGAATGTTAGCATGGCAAGAGGAAGTGACCGGAAGAGCAAGGAAATTGAAATTGTCTGAGGCTGGATCTTCACACGGTAACCAAAGCAACCTCTCGGAATTCCGGACCCACTCCTCTTTCTGCTGAAAAACTTCTTACATCGCAGTGAACTGAATATTTCGCTCAAGTCTCAAGACTCTTAAAAGTAAGAAAAAAAAACAACCCAACAACAATCAAAAATGAACAAAAACATTCCAAAATGCATTGTGTCTGCCGTACAAGGTCGAAACGCCAGATGTTCTGGCCGCCATGCTAATCTGCGGTCTGGAGTTCTGAGCGTGTCTTATTTTATGTCTGAGAAGGATGGACCAAGCTAGAGTAACCATGTAGCAGCTCTGCTAACAATTTGTAGCATTTGTTGGTGGGGGAAACTCACCAGCAATCTTTTTAGAGACTTTGATATTCATTGACAGTTTGCACAGACGTACTAATAATGGTTTAGTCATGCACAAACTTTCATTACTTCATTAATTCCCCATCAACCTGCCCCAACCACCCCCTACCTGCACTAGCATATTGGATGATGTTAGCCTATCATCCTGCGTAGTGGAGCCAATAAGACTGGATCTTGACTATTTAAAGTAGATGTTCCTAATGAAACCCAAAACATACACAGTAAATGCATTTCCCTTCTCAGATAGATCACGTGTGTTTATCAGAGATGTGGTTGCTATCCTGACACAGTCTTCCATTACTTATCATTGGTTCAGGAAAGCAACATATAATCATTTACACCACGAGACCAAAGCCCACCACCGAGACCAAATAACGTCCAGGAGACGTTCCCCAGTTAGACTCTGTCCAGCGAACCGATAGGAGTTCATTTTCCCTTTCCGTGCATACAGGTCATCCAGTCTGCCAGGTGTAGCAGGACTCCCAATGCCCTCAAATCTGCCAAGCTTAAGAGCAATGGGACAGTTACTGAGCTTGTAGAAGAACTGTTTGTACTTCCTGCCCTAAACGTTACTCGTTCTTAATGATACTTGATTTCTAAAAGATATTTAGTTTTTATTTTTTAGTAGTAGAGCTAATGCTGCCATTGTGAATATGTGCCCACAATCAAACACTTGACTGACCCACTGCCACATCATCTACACTGACCTAATGACTGCTTGGACCAATAATGTGTGCATGCTAACCTTTTAGTGAAGACAGTATAGGGGTATAGAAATCTTAAGATTGTCTTCAGAATGGATGGGAAGAGTCTACTTGCCCTACCTCCCTCTCTCTCTCTCTCTCTCTCTCTCTCTCTCTCTCTCTCTCCCCTCTTTCTCTGTCATTCTCTCTCCCTGTCCACCATTCTGTTTGACTGCATAGAGAGAGGGGTGCTTCTTAACCAATTAATGTAGAAAAACAGAACAAATATATATATACATATATATATTTGTTAAGTGGGTGGGTAAAAAGGAAGAGGGTGCAGTGTCCCAATGCGCAAGGAGTGTCCCAACGCAACAAGGAAAACTGCATCTGGAAATACTGCCCAAGCGATGCCACAGCTGCCACCATGACTGACTCTGGGAGAAAAAAAGACAAAACAAATGAAAATAAGAGCATTCCAGCACCTTCAGTGCTTGGACCTTTCTTAAAAGAACCACTGAAAAGAGGAAAGATGAAGCGAAAAGGTGAATAAAGTAGTTCAATCTATACTGGACAATGGAAAAATGGAGGTCCAAAGAAAAACATGGGAGGACAGAACAAAAAAGAAGTAGAAAGAGAAAAAAAAAAGTCAGAAAATGCATTTTTGTAACTTTGTTTACCAGCATGAGTACTTTGCATGACTGTATTTTTCTGCAAGCCCTTAGCTGAAGTGAGGAGGGCTAGAAATAAAAAAAAAGGTTACTATAAAAAATCCTAAATAAAAAAGATGATATGCAATGAATTTAAGAAAAAAAAGATTATATTAAAAGAGCTATATTTTGTTTTGAAATAGTAAGAAAATGTGAATAAATATTGAAGTATATGTATGACTGCAAGATACACGTTGAACTATGTTTTATTAGTTTAAGGTCTTATAAAAGGAAAAAAAAGAACTTAAAAATGTCACCCAAACCTCCTTTGTTGCGTACTGCCCCCATGTATTATGACTTGTTTCATGTTACATGTTGACTTTCACTCGTCCCACGGATGCATATGTGCAGGCATGGGTGTGTGAGCTGTTGTCCGGTTAGTGTCAGTATGCGTAGAGATGCTCTCAGCGCCCAGCTGTAGATTTTTTCTTTCCAGCTCTAGCTGCTTCTTCTGTAGCCATGGCGACAGTGGTGCTGATACTAGAACCCTCTGTGAGCCAGCCTCTTTCCCAGCATGCTTTAAAGGCAAAAAATATAGCATCTCATTATCGCTCTTTGAGTCCAGCATCTCTCATCGGCAATAACAATAAGAACAATAATAATATGAGTATTTGCTGAATAGGGATGTTATTTGGGCAGAAGAACGACTCGCAACAGATGCAGTGCAGAAGTGTTTTTGGTGTGAAAGGCGACGATTCGCCTAGTCTCAGGTGAAAAATCGGAAAGTCAGAGTCAGCGCTCCAGGCATCTGTCCGTCTGTTTTTGGGTCTGCCTGTCTGTCCTTATGTCTGTCTCTCGCTGTCTCTCCAACTTTCAGGATGATTCATAAGACCAAGCCCAATTACCTGGGGGTTAGGGGGGTCTTGGATGGTTTATGCCAGTTAACTCAGCAATACAGAAAGTACACACAAAATGCTTCTTTGGTGCAATGCCAATCTTTTGGTTCCCTACAGAACTTTTCCCTGGCAGGTTCCTCAATGAACCTTTTTTGTAAATGTTCCATAGCAGTTCCAGGTTTTTTCCTACATGCTAGCCAAGAACAATCTAAGATCCTTTATTTTTGATGCATCTTTCTCTTTTCTGACTTATACACCCATCATGGTGTGTGCTTTCTTCCAGTGAGCTCCTGCAGAACAGGGGTGCACTTCCGATGTTCCCTTTAGGTTGATCGCTAACTCGTAAAGAGTTGCACATTTGTAGCACCGGTTAGAGCTGTTTGACTTCCAGGGTTCAGTAATTTGACTACAGAAGAATTACCTAATGTGGTAGTGTAGACTGAGTGGCTGTTTCTCAACAGATGTTGAATTTGACCTGAATCATGGTCAAATGACACGTTACATGTGCTTAAGTTTCTGGAATCAGATGGTGGGAAGTGAAATAAATTCAGGGCTGTTTACACGTTTTTGCAGAGGCCCAGCCTCTTCTGACTGGAACTGTGTGTGCACACGAGTGTGTGTCAGTCCTTTGGTTGTGGAAGTTAGAACATTTAGATATAGCACATTGGCATTTGTGTTCTTTAAAATAAGGGTTAATGGCTTCTACTTATTGGTTTCTTAAAGAATAATATTTGTAAATGGGAACATTTTCTGAATATCATAAATGTTCTATGCTGATGATCCGTTGTTGTCTATAAATTAATTTTACTTCTGTTCGTTTATGTACCCAGTTACATATCAGGTATAATTAATTTTTCTTTTCCAGTCTGTTCTAATTCTCTAGAAGTAAACAGGTTGTTTTGTTACTTGTAAGACTGATACATGTAAATGATCTCTGGTTTGATTGGTTATCCAGGGTTGAACCTCGTTCAAAAAGCAAAAAGCTGCATGAGCTGAAACACTTCTAACTTCAACAGGAATCTGCTAATCCGCTGTACGCAGAATAGGTAGATTTGGGTAAAGGTGTGGTTTTTGTGAAATCACAGAAATAATGCCTTTAAAACAAGCTGTTCATGCAGTTTAGTTTCTATATAAGGACTGCGAGTAGTGGTTACTAAATGGTACGTCTTGAAAAACTGACAGCAACTATTTCACACAAAGGAAATTAGAGATGATATTCTATAATATGGCTTCCCCTAGAACTGTATTTCTGAGCCAAGAACCGATTAGGGGCTGCCATTTTTAAGAGTGTAGAGACAGCCTCAGAGAGGGAAGCTCTCAGAGACACAGACGTATTCACCTCTCTGCATAATTTGTCATAGGTTGTATGCAGTCTGCAGGGGTCTGGGCAAAAAGTGGGTTGTATAAAAAAAATCTGAGCAGAATAATCATGTCTTGATTCTAGATACTCCTGCTGTTAATCAAAGCACATATCACATGCTGTGAGCAAATGGAATAGAGCGAGAGACAGACAGCGCGGAAGACAGAACCAGAAAGTGAGAATGTGGAGAACGTAGGCTTAGTAAAGTGACATTTTAAAGGGACAGATTGTTTTAGCGTGTTTGTCAGGTTTCTAGATGCTGCTATGATATGTATATATATCTCTGATCAGCCCAAACATTAGTGAAACTACAAATATCTTGGTATCTGGCGTCTTGATGTGGCCGAGGATTTCTGTCGACACAAGGGGGACTTGAACAGTATTGAGCAAGTAATATTATGGCTGATCTTTGTGTGTATATTTATGACAAATGGCAGAAAGCAAAGAAATCAGTTGTGTGGTCACTGAGTACATTGACTCAACAGAGTGAACCTTTACAAAGCTTGAAAGGGAACTGCATTGATTTTTCAAAGTTTTTGTGCAATTCAATTGTGATGTAAAAGTCACTCAGAGTGGTTTGATGTAAATTGCACTGGAGAGAAACTTACCAACACAGATTTTGCAATGTCAATAACCCAAATCAATGGACTAACAAGTATGTTCTGTTCCAGGGTACTTACACATTCACAGTGGTGGTGATGGGAAACAGTCTGAAGAGTTTTATGGCTCTAAAAGCTACTTCCCATAAAGTGAGAGTTTTAAGAGAAGTTGTTGGCTTAACGGTTAAATTGACCTGTCATATTTCAACACACCACAGCACACACTATGATCAGCATAAAATTCTTTCCCTGTATTTAACCCATTCACCAAGTGAAGCAGCGGGCAGCCAGCAACACGGCACCCAGGGGACCGTACCGGGCTCAGAAAATGCCACTGAGATACCACTAGCACTCTTGGGATACATATAGAAGGAAAGAAGGTTGTAAAAAAAACTGATGCAGACATTTAGCACTATGTTAGCATTACCAACATTACATGTAAAACATGTCTGCTGCTCACTCTGGGTAGTAAATGAAACAACATCTGGTTTCTCTACAATACATTTTCCATCAGACCACTCTGGGTGACTATATCATAACCACAAACATTTGAGAAAATCAGAGATATGCCCCTTTAAAGGAATACTTTCATGGTTTTTATCTTTAATCTCTATATGCAGTATTTGTAGCGTATGACTGATTACCACTACCAGACATTTCAACAGGTTTCGGCGTATGTGGTAAAAGAACAGAATTCCAAACCTTAATAGAAGCCAATGGGCTTAGTCTCCTCCCACCTGACTTCTATTAGAAGTGTTTTGTGTCGACAGACTGTCAGTTCTATTCTGAGCATGTTGAAATTA
The DNA here is from genome assembly GCA_037577295.1 of Ladigesia roloffi. NCBI lineage: Eukaryota > Metazoa > Chordata > Actinopteri > Characiformes > Alestidae > Ladigesia > Ladigesia roloffi. The sequence goes on along the minus strand of JBBKCR010000006.1, from coordinate 20,280,856 downwards.
TTGTCCTTGGTAAAGAGAGATTAGGGAATGCTGGAGTTCTCTTTTAAAGAATATCTGAGTGTTTGTTTTACTCATAAGCTTTATTTTCTGTTTTAAGAAATATTTAAGTGTCTTAACTCGTGAAATGATTCCTATTTTATAAAGAGCATATATTATAGACATATACGTTTGTCTCGATACTTCAAAATGTTTTCTTTTCATGAACATCTGTGTTCCCTGTTTGCACTTTTATTTTAGAAGGCTTTCAATCACTTCGGAGGAGAAAACACACATACACTGACACACACACACACACACACACACACTCACAAACACACAAAAAAGCGTGATGCTTCACTTCATGACCATAGATACGGTGTAATTCTTGGGACTGTGTGCAATCGCTCCTTTCATTCACATTACGTGATGAGTTGAACTTGTTGTTGATGCAAACAAACACATACACACTTGTGTACACTGCCCTGTTCTTTCTTCGGGAATGAATAGTCTGCCTGTAATATTTTTGTTTATTGTGTTTGATTTCTGTGCCTGCTGTTATATCTGATGGTCATTGGTTTGTGTGTGTACCGAAGAGTTTAATTTGATGTACTTGAATTAAGGATATGCAATCTTCACTGACCACTGCCAGCCCCCACGATCAAACAACATGATCAGTAATTAATACAATTAAAGTGATTGTTAACCATGTTGTGCTTTGGTTAACGCCTTCCCCTGTGTGTGTGTGTGTTTGTGTGTGTTTATGTGTGTGTGTGTGTGTATGTGTATGTGTGTGTATATGTGT
>JBBKCR010000006.1:20236110-20261148 GCA_037577295.1 Ladigesia roloffi | reverse complement strand
ATAGCTGAGGACTTTTGAAGACATTTGATGGGGATATTTGGCCAGAAGATTGGATTTTCCAGGAGAAAATTCTAAAGACGCGCTGGACAAAGCGGCAGAGGCGCTCAGCGGGGACGCTTGAGATTTCAACAAAAAGCAGGAATATGGTTTATTTACATTAAGATTAAATGTTTTTATTGCTGGCTGGAAATGAGATTGATTTTGAGTTGGTTTGGAGATGTTTACTCCAGTTTTGAGCGAGATTTGTGGTTATTATGGGGAGCAGTGACTCGGAAGAAGATTTTACTGGGCAAGATGATTCACCGAAGCTTCCTTCAATGGCGGAATATTTTAACTGGGATATGAGGCATAGTAAGGGAAAAAAACTGGGCTTTAGCGGTTTGTTTATTTGTAATTCTATTTTGAAAATAAGGATGTCTGGATTCAAGGTGGCACTACTTGCACTAAAACCTGTATTATAAACTCATGTTTTATTCTTTTAAGCTGATATTTTGAATATAAGCGTAAAATGCTTGTGACTGTCCATTTCCAGTGGTAGCACAATACGTTTTTGGACTGAGAAAATAGGAATGGCATAATTCCACAGACTTTTCCCACCATGAATACCACCCTTCCTTTTCCATCCTGTAATTTTGTTTGCAATAACTTTATATATTTTTCTTTTCTGGCAAATGAAACTTCACCACCGAAGCTTTAAAATTTGTCCAACTGCAAACAATAACATATGACAGAAATGTGAGCTTTATAAAACAATGCCTGAATCCAAGATAGCTGCCCTTTCATTAACTGCCCCCCAACAAATATTTAAAGGAGCTGCAATAGCAGATCACTTATGAACATCATATGTCATGTGTTCATGCCTTTGTGTACCTCAGGGGGTCCACATGGACAGGGAGTGATCCTTAATGAGCAAACAGACCTCATCCTTTCTTGAGTAGAAAATCAGACATGCTTTTGTGTGAAACTTATGATAATGTTCTGCCTTGTCGTCTCATTTTTTTTTTGTCTTGCTGTTTTGCTGTGATAAGATCCATCAAGTGTTATGGCAAAGTTCAATCCATCTGCTAAAGCTTTCTCTGTCATGGTAAGTTCCACGTTAGATAGGCTTATTATTAATTAATTCCTGATAAAACGTCCAGTATAACAATCATGAACTTTTATGGGGCAAGCTCCCCACAGCCTATGCCCCAGTTCCAATTTTTTATAATTTGGTAGAAACAGGCATACCTGTTTAATTGTGATAGCAGGCCTCCAGTCTTTATCCTCCTCTAGAATGGAGAGACAGACAGTTCCTGATGGATACACATTAGGATGAAACAAGGGCGGCTCGAATTTACCTGAGAAGAGAAAAGGAAGGAAGGATAACCAGGCACTACATATTTGCACAGTGCAGAAAGAAAATACATTTTAATTGTGTCATTTTGCAGCACACAGTGAACCATACACTTTTTTAATATGACAAGTTTGTAGAGTGGACCAGCACACAAAACTAAAGCATTTGAAATAAATAGTCATGAATGTAACATTGGAAACAAACATTTTGCAGATTTGTAAAACATACATTTTGGAGGTGATGAGGGGTAGTCATCTTTGAAGAGCATCCTTAACTTGAAGAGACCTCCTTCCCAAGGAGTCTACAAATAAAGGTGTCAGAAAACAACCCCAAGGGATTAACATACAATACAAACTTTATGTTAAAAATAATAAAAGAATAGTAGAAGAGTCTTACCCCCTTCTTCCCTGGAATGGCACACTCCCAGTTCATCAGATTCATAGTACCATCTGGATTCTTGGTTGGTACAGCAACAAAGCCCTATTAGAAACCATTAAGTGATTAATTCATGTTCACTACTTCACAGCAAATTACTAGGTGTCCTGTGAAGATTAATAGAAAAGCTCACAAAAGGGTGGTCTTTCCTCCATGCTTTACGCTCTTGTGCAAGTCGACTGAGAGCAATGCCAGACATGATCCTATGGGGAAGAAAGAGTTGTACTTGAACTATATTTACTGTTGACTCTATTAGCAGTTTACATAATAGTAATACATGAAAAAATAACACTGGTATCCAGAAACACTAATCATCGACAGCAAAAAATGGTACAAACTCGTAAATAACAAAATATTCATTGATTCGAAAAGAAAACAATTTCTTGAGCACAAAAAAATTCCACTTATCATTAATATTGCCAACAGACCTGATGAATTAGGGCTAACTGTAGGGCACCGACTACGCTTTAAGTCACGTTTGCCGTTTACATCATTTAAACGTTTTGAGAGGCATGTGCTGATAGTTCTGCAACTGAATTTTCAGCAAAGGTTGCATTGTGTTTTATATTTGTCATAAACCTGTATTTATCTACAAACCTATGGGCCGTCGTCCCATCAGAGTTAGTTGTATAATCCATACAGCTCCCTCATCTAGGTGGACTGAATCGACACTAAATATGACCAAATTATTACAAAATAATATACAGCATCTCTCACCCAGCAATACTGGTATTTCAATACGTTTCCCATCCGCACGTCGGGGCACTAACTCATAAGTTTAGTTTTTTTTTTAAAACAAGAAAAACACCAGTGGCTCAGCTTAACTCAAGGACAAAAACAATCGTGGAAGCGTCTCACCCTCACCGCACCGTAGCTACACTACAATAGAAAAAAGTATTGGGACCATAACACAAAAAACTTAAATGACACTGGATTAAAAACCATAGACTTTAAAATTAAGCTAGGTCCCCGTTGCAGCTAGAACAGCTTCCACTCTTCTTGAAAGGTTTCCCCATGTCTTAATGGAGCTTGCTTTGTGCACTGGGGCACAGTCACGCTGGAATAGAAAAGGGCCTCCCAAAACTGTCCCCAAAGTTGAAAGCACGCCGTTGCCAAAGACGTCTTGGTGTGCAAAAACATTAAGATTATCTTTGACTGAGAGTAAGGAGCGCATAATTAAGGTGTGTCCCAATACTTTTGTCCACACAGTGTACCTGAGTAAGAGTCGTTACCCAGTCTGTCAGAAGTTAGCTTAGCTGTATGTAACGTTGGGGCTGTTACACTGAAATGTAATGTTCAAGCGGGGGCTGGAACGCTTCTCACAGCCACGCGGGACAAAGGAATGACTTCTGACGCTCACGCGCGCTCTCGCCTTGGTGAGAAAAAATAAACAAAAATAAGACAGCAAAGAAAAACAAATTGAACGAATCGAACGTTTTAAACACGCGACCGTTCTGTTGGTAAAATAAAGAGCAATGCAGCAAAAACAAAGCGTATGGGTTCAGTGAGCTCTCTCTTACCGCTGAGTGAATTTCCAGGCTCTTCGACTAGAACCGTGCCAGACTCGGGACAAAATATATAAAAAATAAAAAAATAAACCGGGCCAGTTTTTTTCCCTCCCGAAAAGGCATCCGTTCCGAACTGGACTAAAAAGGACCACTGACTTTAGCCCTTAGCCCATGTCGCCTGAAAGCAATAGCGACACCAAACATTTAGTTTCTGGAGGCTACCCTGCGACATTGTGCACGTTTAATCGCGTCAACAAAGTCATGTAACAAAAATATTATGAAACGGAGTCAGTAAGACGTCTTCTTCGTTCGCTCTAAACATTTAGAACAGGCACTCGTGCAGACACCGGGCGATTTAAAGAAGCCGCACGTACACAGGAATGCTCACAAATAACACAAAAATGAGAGCATATAACATGAATGTTATATATTTTAGGGAAAAATAACTCAACTCGATCATAAACTTAGCTCGTTGGTAATCCTAAACCACAAACATCTGGGGAAAACGCCTTAATCACTATGGCAACGCATGGCCGAGGAGAGATACTCGCTAGGGGGCGCCAGAGCCCTGCACGACTCACGGGTGAAACCACTAGCAAAACAAACTTGGGGGATTCATCCATTTGTACTTTAAGACTTTTCTTTTACAATACTTGGCGTACGGCCAAAGTGGAAATAGCTTAGCTTTGAGAATGAAGAAACACACAGAGGCAGAGAGGTTTTTGTTACAAACGAGTTTATAGCATAACAGTCTTGTGTACAGTCAGTGACAGCTCTTAGAAATGTGTGATGCAAGGAGATGGGCTGGGAGTGACTAAGTATTCCAATATATCAATCCACTACTCAGCAAGTTTTTATATACAAATCACCTTGGGTAAGAGTGCAGAGTAGCATATTTTATATTAGGGAAAATACACTATATGGACAAATGTATTGGGACACACCTCTAAATAACTGAATTTAGGTGGCTCCTTTCTTCCAAAGAAGGGCAATCTTAATGCTTCAGACAAATTAGACAACACCATGCTTCCAATTTTGTGGACAGTTTTGGGAAGAACCTTTTCGACTCCATCATGCATGTGCCTCCATGCACAATGCAAGGCCCATAAAGACACACTGGATGAGACTGGTGTGGAAGATCTTGACTGGCCCGCACAGTCCATCCAACACCTTTGGGATGAACTGGAATGGAGATCATCCAACATCCATGCCTGACTTCATAAACACTACAGAATTATTGGGTATAAATTCCCACAGAAACTAACAAAATTAGAAGCTGTTATAGCTGCAAAGGGTGACCAACTCCATATTTAAGTCAATGTATTTGAATGCAATATCATGCAATATCATGTCCCTGTTAGTATATTGGTTTCCCAATACATTTTGTCCATATTATAAATGAAAAGAAGGCATAAATGAAAACCTCCAAAATTAAGTGCTGTATCAGACAGTTGGGAGGCGGGAATTTATGTTTGCTTGAATATCAACATGCTGATTAGATCAAGATCCGCTGAAAGATATGCTTTGCAATCTATAAACCTGGAATTATTTTTTACTGTTTATTTTTTTCACTGTTTATAAAGATGCAAAAGTATTGTCCCTTTCAATATTTAGTAAACGGGTAACAAAATGATAAAAATGTTATACATATATTATAATATAATAATAGCAATTATAACAACAATATGCATTTTTATGATAAAAACACAGATAAACCTGAGGATCAAACTCTTAGCACTAAGCAAAACCAACCATCTAATCCATAGACTTTTAAACGTATTGGGGCTTTTTGGGGTATTATTTGCTGTATCTACTTAGTCAGAACTGGAATGCACTTTAACCAGTTCTCCAGAAGTCTCCCTGATTCTTGGATTTATCGAAGTTTGATGCATCTTTACACAACAAAAACAAGTTTAATGAAATGCTGAATTCAAACGTGGGTTTTACTACAAAAAGGGCTACTACCGTGAAGCAACGGAGGCCTGGGTTAAGGCCAACAGGAACAGAGCGGCCAGGTTTATCTTTTCCATGTTTGAACCAGATCCCTGAGATTTAGATCAGTCATGTTCTCCTCTGCTACAGTGTAGAATTGCATTCAGCTATAGGTGGAGTTAAAGTCACTCACATCAAAACTAGGTATTGTGGTCTGAAGGTCTTGCACAGTGATCTTGCAGCATTTTTTAAGATGTCAACATATAATGACTTAAGTCCTATTCTGCCATATTCGAAAACATTTATTATCAGGTTCTTTCTAAATGAGTGTCAGTTATATAATCCTACGCAGGAAAATAATCTAAAACAAACCCACAATTAGGTCAAAATCACTGTGCATGGCCCTTCTTGTTGGAATAAATATATTGCATACAGATACAGTAGGCCAGTGCAGGGCCGGCGTGCTCACATGTGATCCGTGCATTCTTCATGTGCAATCGGCACATACTAGGAGGTTTGGAGTGTCAGTATCCGTGGCCATGCTACATGTTCTGCATGTGGTCGTGGAATGTTCCAGTTTGTGTGTTGATATGTTTGTGCACTTGGGCACTTCAGAAGCTCAAATTCTAGAACCTCGCTCCTGAAGAATCTAAGAGATAAACAGTAGAATTACCAAGTCGGGTCAGAAACAAATGTCTATGAACAATAAGAAACACTACATGTGCACATTTATACACATCTTTGTGCGGTATCTCAACCGATGTTTGTAACAACATACTGTTGCTGAATAATGCTGTGTCTACACAAAAATCCTATCGGAGAGGAGTTCCACTGATTTATAAAATATTTTCCTAACTGTCTAGAAAAGATGCAAACATTCAGATTGGTTTGATACTCAATTTACAACAAAAAGTGATAAATTACTAATGATCACTAAGAAACTGCCTGATCACTGATTCATGGTTTAACAACAGTTTTCAAATACAGTTTGGGCCTAAAACATATTTTTAATACAATTCTGACTGAGAGGTACATGCAGGGCACTGTAAAGTGAAATAGTCCCGTTTTCCTTTGTACCACTATCACCATTACATCTAAAACTCAGGGAGGGTCTTGTCACTGGTCATTTTAGTTTGGAGTTGGCTATTTCACATTAAAATGCTCTTAATGACTTTGCTTGCAAGTTTTAAAAATAATCTGAACTCCCATGTAAGCGCTGTACCCTGATTTCAGTCTTTCCATTGTGGAAGAAAAAAAAATCCATGAACTGCAGATAAATGATGTAGCAGAGGGGATGGGCAAAATAGCCATTTTTTATTATTCCAATGATAAACTATGTCACATTTCTGAGCATGTTGTACAGAAAGAATCAGCCCCTTCAAAAACACATGCACACTAAACTCTAAACAATCCAGGTGTATATACTCAATGCAGCTTACACAACCCAAGTCAAATATATGACAGCTATGTAAAATAAATAAATAAATAAAAAGACGAAAAACGGATCACCCCCTGTGGAAACTCCTTTTGCTTTAATTGTGCTGGGATACTTTTCCACCAACTTTGCACATCTGCCATTTTAAAGTCATTCTTTTGCCATAGGCATCTTGGTAGCCCCTTTGATCTGTTCCTCTATGCTCCTCCATCCAGTTGGAAGGATACCTTGATCTGGGGAAGGTCCCAGTAGTACCAAATACCTTCACTTCTTAATTATAAACACTACGGTGTTCCTGGGGATTTATGAGGATCTATTATCCACAACTGAGATCTTGACAGGGCCTTGCCACCCATAATTGTTTTCAGTTGCACTACCAAGTACCAGATTCCTCTAAGAACAGCTGTTATTTGCTGAAGCACATGTAAGCATACAGTGTGAGCGTAATATCCTTTTGTTATATGTGAATACACCACAGCACAGCTCACAGTGTGAACAGCATTATTGTTATCTGCATTTAACCCATTGAGCAAGTGAAGTGGGGGCAGCCAGGGAACCATGTGGGGGGATGGTACCTTGCTCAAGGGTAACGAGCTGCCATTAGCAATCCTGGGATTTGAATTCAAGGGCTTCTAATCGCAAGGCAGTGGATAACTCTCTAAGCACCAGGCAACCAGCTGCAGTGATTAAAACAATAACAAATAAGCACAGGTGGTAGCCAATTAGATTGGTGTGCAGTGGTGATTAGTTACACCTGATTGAATTAACATGTATTTTTAGGAGGGGAGGGGTGATCCTTTATCCATCTCAGTAATCCTGTTTTTTTGTTTAGTTTTTTTTCTGAATTGTTTCAATCAGGTTTCAACCACAAGGGGAGCCTAATGAATGTAAAGAGACTGATAAAAGTACATTTAAAAATGATTTAACTGTTTTGCATGTATCAATCTATCAAATTTCATAAAAACAAAACCCACTGATAAAGCAGAATTCAGATTTGTTGGCCATTTTGCCAACAAGTGCCCATAATAAGTTCAAGATATTTGGATGATACGTACACCAACTCATTTCAAATGATTTACATTTTTTTGTGCGACCAAATGTTTTCACATTCCCAAAATGTTTCCTACTATCATGAGAACAACTGGTCCACACATTTCTTACCTTGGCTTTCTCGCTTTGTTGGCTGTTGTTACCATACGATTGGTTGTGAAGCTCCTTGGAGACGACACAGAGGAACTCTGCCTGGTCATCACTCCCATAGTTATAGGAGGATCCAATGCTGACCAGCTAGACCCAAACACACACACACACAGACACACACACACAATACATACAGACATTAGGTCTGTTGCCTTTTCTGACTGCCAAGATAACAAATCTCAGCAGAGGTGAGAAACACTTAAATTGTGTAAAACAAGACCGAAAACACTGTGAAAGCCACTGGGTTGTGCGTACGAACATGGAGCTGTGTGACAGTGTCAACATGCTTAGACATGCCCAGACTGCATAACCGAGGCCTTGTTGCTAGGGAAAAAAAATAGAAACACACGTGCATGCACATGTACTTGCACTGTACTTGCACTTAAACAACAACAACACAGCCACCAAAAACACAACTATAACTCAAAGAAGCTGCTGGGCATAGATGGGTCATGCAGTGGACGGCTGGACACATGATGGTATACATGGCGACACACCTCTCCACTGTGGGCGGAGTGAGTTTGACTTGACACCTCCCCCTTCACCTCCCGAGAGACAATCAGGAGAAACTCTGACTTCTGTGCCCGCCCATAGCCTACACTGACAAGCTGGAAGAACCAATCAGAGCACAGGGCGGGGCCCACATCAAACAATGCTCTTTAGCCAGACCCGAGCGAGCGACTGTGGCTGCTGCAAAGATGGAGGGATGAGCAAACAAGTGCAAACAGTCTCCCTCACCTGCTCAAACTTCCAGCCGTCAGACATGGTGGAAACCATCTGAGTGAGCTCCTCCTCCTGACACTGCAGCACCCTGTAGACATGCTTCACCGGAGTCTGAGGAGAGAGAGATAGAGAGAGATGGAGAGAGGGATGGTATCAAGGCTGTGTAGCTGGATGAATAAAGTATGTATGGGCTGCACATGTGAAGAATACTTCCACAACTCTATGCATAAAATATCATTTTTTATGTCCTGGTGTTTGATGATGTAGACAATGTAATAGTACACTAGTGTCAAAACTCTTCAGTTTGATTGATGTGAAAAACAGAATTCATTTTTTGGGAAAAAAGTAGCAGCTTATAGTCTGTAATTTACTGTAATTAATCATAACATAGATACTTTTACTATATGTGACAAAATCTATAACGCGCTTCTCCTTTACTGTTTGAATCCACAAAATTATGACACGTATACATTACAGCCATTATAAATTAACTGTACTAATGCAATAACCTATAAAGCACTTTTCTTCTAAGCACCTATATTCCAGCAGTCTGAATGCACACTGAATAAATTAAAAAGCTGTCCATTTAAATTACATGTAAAAGCTGAATTTGAACAAGAGGTATACAGTCATGAGGTCTGTCATACAAAGCGGAAACCTACAGGTTTTCTCAAAAATCTCAACACATCTTATTAATTGAAAACTCAAAATCGTTTTTACTCTTTGGAAATAAAGTGACTTTCATCTTCAGGTTCATGCGAAACCTTTAGCAATTATTAAAACTATGGTATTTAACCATTATTGCGCCCGCCCAAACTTCACAAAACTTCATGCCCTGCATCACTCCCACATTTGTTGGATAAACACATTTTTGTGAAATTTCATACATTTCATTGTTTTTCCACCTGTAGATTATTGATATGTCAAAGAATCCAAATAAAAAACTGTTACATAAAACTGAAGGACTTGTGTGTGTTTGAGTGTGTGTGTTTACTCACATGTGTAGTTTTGGTGTCTCGTTCTCTAATCTTTTCCTTGATGAGTTTTATTAATGATGTGATGTTGTAGAACTCTGCCTCTTCAAGAGCTCCTTGAGACCAAACAAACACAAAACTGCTTGGTACAATAACCTACAGGCTAGAATGGGACCCAAGGCATTTTATCTATTGCCTCGCACTCGCCAAATATTCTAGGTGGTCTCATCCATCTGCCTTTAAAAACACATGCTGTTTTTCTTTCTCGAGTAATTCCTTCTTTTAAACAAAAGCACTGAACAGACAGTCTTGCTCAGAAATGGGCACTGCTTGAATTATTTCAGAATTCATCAACAATGGGCTATTAAGTTGGCCAAGTGGTAACCAATAACATGTCTGCCAAAACTGGCCTCCGTGTTCTCTGCACATCATACACTTACGCTGATCAGTATTATTCGGGCTACAGACATGATGGTGTTCACACAAATCTTTCTGCACTTGGTTTTAACTCTGACAAACGTCTTTGGAACAGGTTTTGACTAAGACTTTAACATCTTTGTACTTGTTCTTGACCCTGAATAAGTAGTCTGGACCACAGGTCTGCCTGGTCAGAGGATACTGTTGCTTATCAGAAAAACATGTTTTATGGCACTGACATCACATGAAGAGATGTCTCAGAATAAAAAAAAAATCCATGTAGAAAATTTTTACCATTATCTTTCGCTGCTAGTTAGCACTTTGTAGGGCTATATAAGACAAAAATGAGGAAACGCATGGTACCTTCCTCTGTCAGATTCTTGTTGAGGACCAGTTTTCCGTGTCGCAGGTAATTTAGGATGGGCCCAAAATACACTGGATCCCTGTCGATCAAATATGCCCCCGATTCATCCTGCAGGAGGAGAAGGAGGAAGAGGTTTCAAAAATGTGCGCACACACACACAAACATGCACACATTAAATTTTAACCTGCAGCACAGAACAGTGCCTGGTTAAAGCCCCATAAAAATCTTTCCTCACGCACACTGAGAAAAAATATGAACACTTAGACGGGAAAAAACGCAAAACTGTTTCTTTCCTTCTCTTAGTTTGAGTGCCTGAATGTGAGTGTGTGTGTGTGCATATCTACAGATGGAGTCTTTGAACTACATTTTTGGAATTCTCAAACCAAAAAGTACAGAAATGCAATTCAACTGATTGCCTGATCTTTTACATTTCTGAAAAGAAACTGGGGAATACACAGGCTTTGCTAGAAATGTAAACCAGTCCTTCTTTATGTCTTACAAGGAAATAAGGTATACACAAATACAAATGAAGACTTTTATTTTGAAAATCTCTGCAGTGTTTAATTTCTTTTTAAAAGAAAGAATCCTCTTGTACATGTAGTTGGGCACTGGCATCATGACTCCTGTGCTGTGCTGCACATGTGGTGAAGAATCCCTCGCTGCAACAGTAGGAGAGCCAGGCACCAGTTTAAATGCAGTTAAACATTAATGCACAGAGTAGTGCGTGTTTGCTCCAGTACACTGGCTCTCTCCTTAATGGCAGGCAGGATTCATAAATAAAACATGCACATGCAAAGTGAAAATCTACACTCTGCATGGAAACACAGGAAGGGCCTTGGATGATCTTCTTGAGAAACTCGAAAAGAACAGTCGAATTATGACTCACAACTGGAATTTTTTTACTTCCAGTCAACAAAAAACAGACAAATAAGAAGAGGAGATGGTACTGAATGACAATGTTTGTTTCTTACATTAAGCCTGATAGAGCTTCTGCCCTAAATGGTCATCTTTAGAGACGATATGCACAGATCAGTGTGGGAACAATGTAAAATAGTTGGGCTACCGATAAATGCTGTGGGGTCCAAAGACCAGTTTGTTTATCAGCAGAACAATCTAAGTGAAGTGTAGCATCTTCAAAATATGTTTGTGAATTTCATTGTATTTAGTATTAAAACTTTAAACCCATGTTCCTCACATGTTCTTCAGATGATGGATTGAGACTTAGAAAAATCTGACCTAACATTGTATAATATCATTATATAACATTAACATTACAAATGTCTACCTAATATTATATAGGTCCATTTTATGTAACCAAAACATCTCTGATCTATCAAGACTTGAAAGGTGAGGCGTTGAGGTATTGGACTAGTTTGTCCAGCACATCCCTAGGATGCTTGATTGGACTGAGGTCTAAAGAATTTGGAGGTCAGGTCAGGACCTTTGGCCACTGTTCCTGAACAATTTTTGCACTCTCCTACAGAAAGAGGCCACAGCAATTAGATGATACTGCTGCCATGAATGGGGGACTTGGTCTGCAACAATGTTTTGGTGGTACACATCAAAGCAACATACAAATGAATACCATGACACAAGGTTAGCTAGACAATTGCCCAGAGTAGATTCATTCAGTTGTGAAAAGCTGTTAGCAGGATCCTATTACAGGGTCTGAGTTAATGTTAAAAAAAACAGTATGAGAATTTAACATGACTGCCTACTTATCACTGGCTTTTTAATTGAAAGCCTACATGAGAATAACAACAATTACGTAAAATCAAAACATACTGTCCACAAAATACAGGAATACTCTTTTCTTTATTGTCAAAAACTAGAAAGTTGTGTGGCAAAACAGAAACGTGCCCAGATTTGAAATACGCCCAAAATGTCAGACAAAAAAAAACAAAACAAAAAAAACACCAAATACTTAATCTGTGAAACATAATGGAGGTGGCATCACATTAATTAGCCATACGTGGCTGGTACTGGCATTGTCTTGCGTGCTTCTGAAATAAAATCTGACCTTTTTTGCCTTGTTAGGTCATTACATTTTGAAAACTGAAAATATGCTGAAAATATAAACATACTTAGGGCTACTATAGTTCATGTTTTGCATCTGGAGATTTTGTCATTTTTGTGTTATCACATATTGGTTGTCATGTTGCAATTTAAGGCTGAAATAAAACTGCTTTTTTAACTGCAACATTTCAAGAGAGGGTTGATGTGAGTTAATCTCATTGAGATTATGATGGATTGGTGTGGATTAGGATGATTTGAAGATTACTGTGTGAGATTAGGCTGTGAGACGAGGTGAGATGACAGGAGGCGGCGCGTGAGGACACACCAGCGGCTCAAACATCACAACCACAGCACCAACCCCCATTCATAAAATCTTCCCAAAAATAATCCGCTCATAAAAATAAGTGCTTCCTAAAAACTATTCATTTGTGTATTGACTGTATCACTTAGTGCTGCACATTAAATCACATTACTCCAAACATATTACATCCAACTACAGGAAGACTCATCAGCAAAAAAGACCATAATGCTGATTCTCATTCCAGTCTACATTTTTCCCCCATTTCTGACTCTCTTATTCAGAGCTTTATGATTAATCTTCAGCTTACCCTACATGAATAAAAGCTCTTTCAAAGCTTATATGCCTGACATTGACCTAAATGCACCCGGAGCGCCTTGAGGCCAAGAGACTTCACTGAGCAACTTTCCAAAAGCTCAGTCTCCATTACACAGCATGCTCTGCTTTCCTCTAAAAGGGAAATTTCACAGGCACTGAAATAGGAACTGCCTATTAGGAATGTGAGTCTCTACAGGCCCCACAGTACAATATCATCAGGATTTCTAAGCCACAGTGGACTTGTGTTTAAGATCTTTGTGCTAAGAATCACAGATAAGTTATTGTGACATTTTATCAAGTTATCACAGACAGACTTTGGGTAAAGGGCAAATAAATAACGCATTTGAAGTGTATTTGCTTCTTATTCCCGTTCCAGGAGTTTCAGAATCTTATACATTCGTCAAATCCCATACTTTACAATGGAAGTAAAAGAAAAATACTGAGTCATTCAAGCTATTTAGGGTTCAAATTAATCTGTTAAAATTTACAGTCTCTAATCAATTTGAATATTTTGCAACTCAAGTGCTAAATGTGGTCTCTGCAGGACATTAATTTGTGTATTGTAGTCCTAACATATATAACCACACTGTACAGTAACATTAATCCAAATGTAATGATTGAATGACCAATCAATATATATGAAGTAAAATTAAAATGAATGCTGTTACAGATGATCACTTGATTACTTGTCAAGACAATCACTATATCAGTTTTTCCAGTTTGCCAGTCCTGAAGAACCAGTTTTCAAAAGTTCATGACTTAACCTGAAGAAGATCAGGCCAGATTGTCCAGCTCCCCACAACAAAAGTAAACTAAACAGTGACACTGATGACAGCAGCACGGGCATCTCAGGACCCCCTGAGGCAACTGCAGCAGTGTGTCCGCTTTGTCCAGCCAATGAAATCCAAGACGGAGGGAGTAAGGCCTCCTGTGCTCCCCACAGAGGGACCCTTGTTCACCAGTAAAAGAGAAGGGCTGTGTGTTCCAAGAGCAAAGCTGCTTTTGGTGGAAAAAAGCCATATGGGTTACCCCATTAACCCCTCCCCCATAAAACTCTTCTTTACCCCAGCCCATCGCAATTAAATCTGTGCAGAGCTATGTAGAAAATGTTTCAGAAAAATGTGTCAGAAAAAAATATTGCGGAAGGTAGAGTGATGATCTCTACCTGAAAAGAATCTAAAGAGTGTCTACAGCAGCTCGTCTCCATCTCAGTTTTTCGTTGGAAACTAGGACAAGGCAGATCTGGGTGGCTGATGTATCTATCCTGTGTTTTCACTGGTGGCTGGCTTTATTTTTTGAGCCATGCAGAATGAAGGCGTGTTATCAGTGGAGGGTCCTGCAGCACTCGCACTAATCTCAAACTTCTGGCCCAGGGATGATGTCACTGCTTCTATTACGGGTCAATATTAAAGTTTCAGCCTGACAGCTTTTTAATGCTGGGTGGGGAATTTTTTTTGGCAGGCATAAACCATTTTTTTTACATTATTTATTAAGAAAGACAAAAAACCTTCCATGACTACCTCTAATGAAAAAAAAACCATCCAAATGTGTTCAAATTATAAGACATCATTTGTGGTCTATATTTTATTATAAGAGGCTTTGGTATTTCACTATTATTTGCAGCACAAATGTGCCTGTTATTGTTTTGCACTGTTGTGTATTGCCTAGTTTTATCTTTGTCTTTATATCTTTTTTTTATCTTTTTTGCAAGAATTTCCCTTGGGATAGGCAACAGTCTTTCTTAATATTCTCTAAAGCAAATAATCTGAGGACACAGTATATTTAAGCACTTTTACTTGTTTTTGTAATTTAAAAAATTGTAAACTGTAGTAAATGTACACAAGAATTACCCACTGGGATAAAATAAGTCTTTTCTCTTTTCCATGTTTTCAAAAGAAAATTGTCAGAGGACACTGTATATTAGGGCAGATTTGTATCAATAATTGAATCAAACGTGCTTTGTTTGACACTTAATCAAGACGCATGCATATATATATACACACACACACAAGAAAGAAAGGGGTCAATATTAAACGTTACCTTTTCGGAATCCAGTTCTGGGTCCGCTTGGCACAGGCGGTACAGAAAGGACTTGGGTTCCCGGCACAGTGTCTGCTTTGTGGTAAGGAAGTACGTACCACCCACGTTGAGTCGCACCCACTTGGCCGAGCCCCCCGCGGGGGTCCGGGGCGGGCAGCGCCGAGAGCTGTGTCCGGAGACGTCGCACTGACACTCGGCCATGTTCCTCCTTTCCGTCCCCTAGCTGTTAGCTCCCCGCTAGCCCAGACCTGGCGCTCTATGTATTTTGCATGAGGAAACAAAACCAAACGTCTTAAAAGTGCTCCCAGATTACCTTTTGATTTTTTGTCGGGTTTTTTCACCGTCGCAATACTAAATTTCAGTCTGAGTGAGGCTTCATGACCGAGCTGTCCGGATGGAGGTCTGGAGGCAGCGAGGCTCTGATGTAGGGCGGTTCGCGTTCAATTCCCAGAAGGGTAGCAAGGGGGCGCCACGCCTCAATTCCGAATACACAAACTGGACAGACGTATTGGGACACAAGTTTTTCATTCTTACTAATTCATACGCCATTCATACGCCTAACGCCATGCTTCCAACTGTATATATATATCGGGAAAGGTGAAAATTGTTATAACAGCGGGGGGTGGGGGTGGGGGGGAGTGAACTCCATATTTGAATGAGGTGTCATTAAATGTACCCATTGGTTTACTCGTTAGGCGTCCCAATATTTGTGTCCATATAGTGTAATATTTACACTCCTTTATTTTCATGTGTTTAGAATGTTTTAGAATGTTCTGGGTTTTTTTTATGGCAAGAACCATACAAGCAAATTAAAACTTTCCATATTGTTTTATTTTTTCATTACAACACCTCATTTCTCTTTTAGAGACTCGGTCCCAAAATAGGCTATGACTGTAGTGCACAATTTGGGGACATACAACCTTACATCACTACCTATATAGGGAGCAAGGAGTTATTTGAGGTTTATTGTTCCAACAAAGATTTAAGCTAAACAAAAAAACACGATTGCAAATAGTCTCACAGGGAAGGAGTGATACATATATCCTGTCTACTTCACTCTCGTTTTTTTATACCATTTTATCTGTGTTAATGCACATGGATTGAAATTTCAAAAGGGTATGGAGTTTTTTAATCTTTTAATTTTTAACTTTGACCTTAAGGATGTTGGTTTTGTGTTTGTGCATAAAAATAAAATTCAGTGTTGTTAATGTTACATATTTTACATTTGTTCCATTTTTGGCCCCAGAAGCACTGAGAATAGAGAAAATGGCCAGTTTTGATTGTTGTTTACTAGCAAGAGCATAGTCCAAACAAACAGGTTTTTGAAGGATAAAAAACCCCAAAGGAATAGATGTGATACCTATGACAACAACGAATGTTACAAATGCAATGTAAGTATAGAAAAAAACCCAAACAAACCAATATATAACAATTATATATAAATATGCCCATTACAAAAAAAATTGCTCACTTGGCCAAAAATGGATAAATGACAATCTGGAAGAAACCATTAAAAACTACATTTCTCAAATGTTGATTTTAGAATGAAAGCATTTGAAACTAACTTGTAAGATTTAACAGCGTATATAATAAGTATATTTTTCGTTATCATGGGTTTCAATTGGCCAAACGTGGAACATGATACATTTTATGCCCTAAGGATTCACGTACTGCAGCTATAATGCCTAAAAAGTCAATCGAATGATTATTTATTAGCAGAAACTTCAGATTGTTTCTATTTCAATTAATATCTACAGTTTTAAGATTGGACACGTGTCAAACTTTGGACAGGTCTAGAAGGGTTTTTGCGAAACCATAACTTTCAGTGCACTTCATGGATAAAACCAGGGGCGGAGCTTGGGGCTGGCTTTGGGGACTGAAGCCGCGAATTTCACTTCAAAAGCCCCCAAATCTTTTTAAGCTATTAAAAAATATGACAACCCTGACAATATATGCTGCCCATGAAATACATTAAAACTCATCAATGGGCACAAACCCCCGTTTCCCTCATTCTTAAAATGCTGTTATTTCAACGGACTGAAACTACATAAACAGAATTCCACCGACTCAATATTCTAAACATTACCGTTAACGTCTACTTTCTACTCGGCAGTCAGAATTCTGTCTGCCTTCAAGTAGCCTCAAACATTACCATGGATATGTAATTATCTCCCTTTTTACTTTATTTGACAGTGTCATATTACCTAATTAAAATGTTAAGCTACCTTACGTTAAAACGTGATCCAGGCCACACGTCTTGAGAATTCAAGTAAAAAAAATATATATATATATATGTTCGACATATTCTTTACTTTATTAAAACTTTATTAATGTTTTAGATAACACGTTTAAAAAGATCTCGAAATGTGTGATAAAGCTTTTTCCCGTTGCAGGATCGCTGTCTGACAAGCTGCCAAGTGCCACTGCACTGCCAACAGTCAGGGTGGAGGCTGGTCGTGAGAAGCTTCTCAAGACAATTTTACATCACGCAGCACTGTGCAGGGGCACAAATCTAAAAGGAACTTGGATAAAACATGTAGCCAACTCCGTAACACTGAAGAGTATATCGTAGAGATCAATGCCCCTGTGCAGCGCTGCGTTCGCCCACTTTTCATCTTGCCTTGCATACAAATCCACGTTCAATGAACTTTACCATGTCTACCCTAAAGTGGCTTAGAACATAGGAAACTGCATCTAAGAAATCCAAAATTTTAGGGGGGAGGACCCCCACACCCCCCTCTAGGCTAAGCCCCAGATGCTCACTATGTCTGGCAACTCCTATGGATAAAACAAGAAAGTTTTCCACAGTATAAACAACACAGAACCTACTCATAGTGACTTATGTTTTTCCAAAGGTGTTTGGGAATTCGTAAATGTTTACACTATTAAAACTAAATTATTGACCAATGTTAACACTGCAAAATACACAGCTAATTATCTTAAATATTTTGAGTAATCAACACCTGCCATATTTAGCAGCTCAAAGAGGTGCACACAGTGTTTGTGTAACTGGCCACGTTAGAGCTGAAAACTAGCTGCATGCATTTTATAGGGCCACCTATGTGCTAACAACTTTGTATAGGCCCTTAAAATTGTATGATGCATAAGCACATTAAATTTCATTAAAGTAATCTTGAGCTGTAAGCATTTGGGGCTTTTTTTTATCCTAAGCTCTACCCTGGAAGCATTTGTTTCGTTTTTTTTATAGATATTGACCTTTGATCAAAGTGATGGCAGTCTGAACTTTAGGATCCTACATGCACTCAGCACTGGCCACATTACTCTGCAATATGTTGGTATACCAGACTACAGGTCCAGGAAGTGATGGTTTTCAGACTTCACATGCATGACTACATCTTTATCACCAAAAAAAAAAAACAGCTAACAAACAGGTCTGAAGCATTTGAACACCAGGCTTCTAAAGCAGTTGTCATGCCCAAGTTCAATATGCTGGAATGCCAGTATTGCAAGGTTAAGTTATATTTTACAAAATATGATAACAGGAACCGCATGTGTACTGCTTTAAGAAGTCTGTCTAGAACACAAGTATCATAAGTTCTGTTCATGGATCAAGTGTATGTTGCGATAAATCTTTGGCTTTTCAGTGCAGGGGGGCCATATGGGGGGCCAGGACCAATTCCAGGGGGGCCCTGGCTCCCGTGTAGAAACCACCCATGAATATACTGGGACAAAATATACTGGGTTTGGAATGTTGTTTACCAAAGTGCACGTCTCAGGTGATTACCTAAAATGGAAGTTTTCTCAGATAAAATCAACTTAGGTACTGGTCTGACTAAATGAAAAAGAAAAAGAAAAAAAGCAGCACAGGAGGCATCAGTTCTGTCGGCCTAAACCCCTACATGCTTTATTTCAGTTCTAGGTGTCGTCAAGCTCTTGAACTTGACTGGGAAAATACACACAGCGCCTGCACCAACAGACCCTGCACACACATGCTTACTCACTCACTCACTCTCACTCAAACACACACACTTTCACACTCATACATACAAGTGTGCGCAGGGTCCATGAATGCAAAGGCTTTAAATTATCAGAATGAGTCAATCACTGCGCAAATAGAAAATGTATATGATATAGTAAGAAAAAAAAGCTGTAAAATATCATAGTTTACAATAATTCTTCACATTCAAAGGCTTTACATTTCAAAACATACACAGCAAGGCCCTCGAACATGACTTCAATCCAAATATGATTTTCATATATTAGAATTTAAATAACACAGATGTAGCCGGGCCTGAACAGAGTAGCCCAATAACCTTATACAAGAATAAAAATACAAAACCCGAATCCAAGAGTCATCGCGCTCTACTCACCTCCAAGTTCAATATTACATCAACTATACATCACAGTCATCAGTTACCAACCAGGAAGAAGAGACATACACGCACGCAAGCACCACACGCATACACATACACACACCCCTCCACACACACACCCATCTCCTTCCTGTTAAAAACAACCAAGTGAGAGAAGGAACCACACATGCACACACACACATTCCAATCTTTCTCAGACACTCAACACACAACTGGTCATGTCTCCACTCAGAATCATACGCACAGTCATTATCCCATTGCAGACGATTTGCAGAAAAAAAAAAGATAAACAACAAAAAACAAACTGAAAATCAGTCGCGCAATTGGCTCAGGGCCTGGGGTGATGCGTTACCCTCTAGAACTACATTACCCATAGTTCTGCAGTGATTGTTGTGGTGTGGTAATGATTGGGTTTTTACTGTAATGTATATATTTTTTGTTCATAGAGTTTGGATTCAGAACACAAACAACTTGAGGAGCAGGACCTCCCACCACAGAAATTCAACACCACATCCTCCAATGAGAATCAGCTAGACCAGCTACTGTGGCCAATGAGGGCAAAGGACCCGCCTTAACTCTGGATGCAGACCAATCAAACAGAGGAAACACACCCCCTACACTGAAATTCAGGGCTTACATTTTTTTGTTTGGAAGATGGGGTTTTTGAGAGAGTTTGAGCAATTGAGAGAGAGAGAGAGAGAGAGAGAGATAGAGAGAGAGAGAGAGAGATGGATGACTGTACAAGGGGTGTGTATATTCTGTGATTGGTCAAAGGGCTGCTGGGGATGTGGCCGTGGGGGGGTGGGGTGGATTGGGGCCTCCTATAGGCTGGGGCTCTGGTGTTTGTGGTAGATCTTCCTCCACACTTCTTGGATCTTCTTACACCATTTGTCTGCGTTGCCACTCGGGTCCATCAGATAGTAGGTCCGGTTCGGCTGCAAGGGAGAATTTTTTAATTGCTGTGATTAACCTGGCCTGCCAAAAAGTGTAATGTTGGAACTGTGAATGTGAAGTACATAAACACACCACAGTACAGTGAGAGCAGCACAAAATGATTTCTGCATTTAATCGATTAACCAAGTGAAGCAGCTCACAGCCACAGCGTCTGGTGACTGCACCTTCCTCAAGGGTACAGCAGAGGTGCCTGTTGCAGTCTTGGGATTCGATCCCATGACCTTCTGATAACATGCCCAACTCTCTAACCACTAGGCCACCAGCTGCAACTGTGACTGGTCGGTATATGTTGATTGCCAGATATATAGTTACCGTGTGGACGAAGAACGTTTTGAAGTTCTTTGCTTCAGGCCGAAGTTCGGGAGACCAGGGAATTTCTCCTTTCAGAACCTTATTCACAGGGTCCACATAGTACAAGTGAGGGCCTTCAGTCAGGAGCAGCTGTCTACGCCGTGCAAACAGACCCTACATCCATGCAGGTGTTAAAAAAAACAAGTAATTAATTAAACAAAATATCCATCATCATTCTGATAAAACTGAACGATCTCTGGTACCCACCTAACTGTGTAAGAGATATCATTCCCATTTTTTTAAACTTTTCTCTGAAAAGTAAGTCGGCCCTATTGTCAGTTGTAGCCCTTTCTCTCTGACCAAGTAAGTTTAGACAATCTAAAAAAGCTATAGAAATAAAAAAAACACATACACTGATAAAAACACATTGATAAATTGATAATAAAGTTGCTGCTTAGGTATAATTATAAAATGATGGCTTGTCAGAGTGAATATAAAGAATATTTTGGTTGCAGAGATGTGGGTTACTTTGCAGTATGGAAATACAAGGCATAACATCTGCCATTTCTGACCACTTTATTAGCTCTAGGTGTGCTATTAGATAATCACAAAATTTTCCAGCCACACGCTCTCATATTCATCCTTTTTCCGTTTCTGACCAAAGGGCTTCTGTTGATATTTTTAGAACAGTCTACCATTCCCATCAAAGCAATGACCATGACATAGTTAAATGTGTGATTTGTATTATTTACAGATTTGTTGTATTGACAATAAAAACAAAAATAAAGTAACAAAGGCTTAAAGTGCTTAAAAACTGCTAAACAATAGCAAGTGCTGAAATAACAAGTGCTCAAAGTGCTAAAGAACTGAACTGCTTAACTGAAGATGAGAAGTGAAATCAAGGCCATTTTCACTTATTTTTTCTGGGCTGTAAGCAACAAATCAAGTTCTGTTATAAATGTGCAAAAACGTATTTCGCAGACACAATCTGTAACAGTTGCTCCCGGCAACGTCGTGGTAAGTTTGAGTGCATGGGCAATGGCTCTATGACTGGAGTCAGTGTGCTTTCATAAATGTGGTTCGGTTCATTTGGTCAGGACCAAAGGCAACAAATGATACATTGTAGAATAGAGTACCAAGTGGTCCGGACCACTTGAAACGAACCATAATGCAGTCACGTGACAACATATACATCACTTGTCAGCCAGATTTGCCACCAAACATATGTCCTCAACTGCTTTTCGATTAGTCAGAATTAATGTGTGGGTATCCCACACTTGGATACTACTGCAGAGTTCCTTTTTCTTAACCCTGAACTGTTCTACTGAGCTATTAAATCCCCTTTCCCCGAGCTGTTTGCGAAATAAGCAAAATATTGCTGTTCTTATGAGTGTTTGAAAGTTGAGCCTCCGCCCCTCCTCACAGCTCCGGGTCTGTCCGTGAGCACTTTGGAGCTATGTTGCTAAGCGCTAACTGAAACAAATACGTCTCCTCATCCTATAATACACGGTACAGCTGACTACGGCAGCTGGATTAGTCCAAAAAGAAACAGTACTGTCTGCAGTTGGATCTGTTCTGATTCGGATCATGTTGTCACCACAAACGAACCGCTCAAGTGTTCGTTTGAAAGCGTACCGAGACCACCTCTACACCTCTAAATCGCGCAGAAACAAGCCTCAGGGTCTCTCAGTTTCTTGCACCAACTGCCAAAAGGCTCGCCATCTCTACTTTCTTCAATCCACGCTCAGCACCACTTATTTTTTAGTCCTTTATCTATTGCTAGTACATCATCCCCAGGCTTCATAAACTTGCGCTCAATTTTTTGTCTCCAACAACGCTAACGTGACATTGACGTATGGGTTTCAATCATACCGTGTTGCAAGGACCCGCCCTTCTCTGCTTCTGATAGGCTTTAACCTTAGTTAAAGCTGTGTTCCTCTCATATGATTGGTGAAATAAATTGTCTCGAATATATTACACCGCATGCGCAAGCTCTAAAACGGAGATCTGGCACGGTGCCGGAATACTTTAAGTCCTGCAGAAAGAACAGTGACTTACTTTACGCTTGTCAACTGGGCCCATCTTAAGAATGAGGTTATTCTCCACAAACTGGTGCCTGTAAAACAAAATTTACCTTGGTGAAATTTGTTACAGAACAACACAAATCAATTAAATTGGTGCTGCTGACATATGATGCTGCTCAACTTTACTTTAACCACAGACAGATCAGGTGCTGCATGTTCCTTTTATCTTTCAAAACAGGTACCATATTGGTTGGGTACATACCAAGGATTTGCACTGCTTTGTTTATCCAGCAGGAGGCGTTTCTCCTCTTCGCTGAACTGCAGGTCCAGTTCCATGCTGTTACTGTCCAGCTCATGAATATGGATGAACTGATCCACGCTGGGGGCGGGGTTACAAACAGGAAGAACACTTTCTGAAGGCTCAACTGATGGGAGCGTCGGGCCAGTATGAGCCACTTGCATGCTGCTGAACTGGCTTAAGAGGTCATCATACTATGAGAAAGCAAAGGGTAGGTAGAGAAATACAGAATTGAATAAAAACCTGTGCATCTGATAAATTGGAACTAGCAAAAAACTTAAAGTAATAGCTTAGCGACTTTTTCAGTAGCAGTTTCTGTATGATACTGTAATTCACATCCATAAATTATCTCCCCCCAGACATGAACAGTTTTTTTAAATACACATACTCACGTAAAAATTGCTTGTTTAAAAAAAAAGTCCCAAAATAACAAGCTCTGATGTTTAATAAGTAAACAGACGAAAACTGGAAAACTTCCTCTGAAAAAATCCAGCTGCCCTTCCCCCACCCAACAGGTTGCACTTGACAGAATCAAGACACATATAAGAAATACTCTGAATATAAAAGCCTGGTCTTACATTCCCATAGCAGTCCTCATCATCCTCTGACATGGCAGGCAGGTATGGTGTGAGCTTGGGTGGAGTTTGCATGTGCAAGTCGTCCCAGCTAATCGACTCAAAGAAGGGGTGGGATTTTAGCGGCTCGTACCCGCCCATGTCCTCACAGCCAATCCGCTTACAAGGATCCAATAACTGAAAAGGGATTTTTTTTAAAACATAAGAACAAGTGTGATGTAAACCAATGTTTCTCAAACTTTCCAACATTAAGGACCACCTATCTATCACACAAGTTGCCAAGGCCCACTTGGCCACATTAAATGACATTAAACAACCATTTGTTGACCAATAGCCTGTCTTGATTTTTGATTCTCAGACCAATCAAAGGTCTTCGCATCCCACTGGTGGTCCCCGGCCCAGTGGTTGAGAATCCAGTTTGTAAACATCTCCATATGTAGAAACTTCCTCAAATAAACATCTGAATAAACCTCTGGTGCTGATGGCCCCACAGAGATTGTGTTGCTGCAATTTTCTGGATTTGAACTTTAAAACTGCTGCACAAGTGGGCAGGATGTGTAACTTTTACACTTCGTGAGCCTTGAGCAGCCATGACATTGTCGCCCGTTCACCGATTCTTCTTCTTTGGACATATTTTTTGAAGGTTCAAACAACTTTTCATTATTCAAACAAGTTAAAGAACTGACTGTACATCCGTTTCCAAATATATTGCCATTGTGACAAGATAATGCAGATCATGTTATCCATTTCACCTGTCAGTAGTACAGACCACGACCTAAATACACATTAGGGCTGTGCGATTTGGCCTAAAATCGAAATCTCAATTAACTGAACATTTTAAATCGATTACAATTAATGAATGATTATTTTATTTATTGTTTTGCCGTAATACTTCTCTGTAGTAGTTTTGTTCAGTAAATATGCTCACATATTACAAGTGAGAGATTTTCAAATGAAGGGTGCATCACTTTATTTTAAAATAATTGAAGGAAACACATCTACTACTTGGATTATTGATTAAACATCAATGTTAATCAACTGAAATTAAAGCACACACTGCCTAAAACCAACAGTCACTTTGTTATTATAAAAAGGTAAAAATAAATAACTTGCACTTTTGGAAACAAAATTAATTATTTTCAATGTTTTTCTTTTTAAATATTGTGATTCCACATGCGGTCGTGTTTTTAAAGAGAAAGTAATTGAAATTGTAGGTTCAGATTGTCCAGCCCTAATTAATTGCCCAGCCCTAATACACATGGTGTTTTTATGCACAAGAGGTGCATTCAGTTTGGCGTGCATACAATTAGGTATTTTGGTAAAACAATTTGATATGTGGATGGGTACTAGGTTATCAGCTTACTGTACACCTGTGAGCGAGAGAGAGAGAGAGAGAGAGAGAGAGAGAGAGTGAGAGACAGAGAGAGACAGAGAGAGACAGAGAGAGAGACAGAGAGAGAGAAAGAGAGAGAGACAGAGAGAGAGAAAGAGAGAGAGAAAGAGAGAGAGAAAGAGAGAGAGACAGAGAGAGAGAAAGAGAGAGAGAGAGAGAGAGAGGGAGAGAGAGAG
>JBBKCR010000006.1:20216515-20226912 GCA_037577295.1 Ladigesia roloffi | reverse complement strand
GATTCGAACCCACAACCTCATGGTCCAGAGGCAAGTGTCCTACCCACTGAGCTACCTCCACCCCAGTTTCGAGCTCTTATGTGAGGTTTATGTCGTTATTTTAACATTGCATAGATACCCGAGGAAGCAGAAAATAATGAATAAGCTAGCATTTCTCTATATACACATAATGCACTTTGTCTTCTTTTTTTATTTCTCCAGTAGCTACCGACAGCAGAACCATTACCGTTAAAGCCTGTTGATACTTCGGGTTTTATAATTAGGCACCGGGGCCGAGTAAGAACCAGGTTTCGGTACCCATCTCTTACTGCGCAAGACTGTTTTTATACTGTATAATACAGAAGTTGGCACCTTTAGGGGATTAGTACGCGTTTCCATTTGCAAAGGGTATATATTTTGTTTGTGTTACACGGTACAGCTTAAAATAAGCTACTGACCAAGTATTTCTGTGTGTCAAACATTAAAGAAAAAAAAGCATTTTATTCTTTTGTTAGTATGTGTTGGAGTATCTTGTACCATCAGTTTTGTCAAGTTTAATTGCAGTTCTCTGCAGTAGGCAAAACAAAGCCTCTTCCAATACGTCTGTCCCAAATAACCCCTCAATATCATGACACACGAAAGAGTACACAGTGTTAGGGTACTTTCACATCTGTGGTTCGGTCGATTTGGTCCTGACCAAGTGCAACAAATTATACATTGTAGCATTTTTCTGCCGTTTTGGGTTCTTTCCACAATACACCGATTGCTCTGGTCCGGACCAGTTGAAACAAACCAAAATGCGTTTTTGGTCACGTGACAACATCTAAATCACTCACTGGCCACATGTGCCATAGAAAGTATTTCCTAAATTGCTTTTTGATTGGTCAGAACTTGTCTTTCTCCTTTCCTGAGCTGCTGGCACTTGAATGTACTGATAGTAGAGTTTCTCTGCCTTAACCATGTACTGTTCTACTGGTCTATTAAACCACCTTTCCCCGAGTTGTGTTCTTTTTTTTTTAAGTTTTTAAAAAGTTGGGACATAATGTGACCATCGAAACGAAATTCGATGAGGCTCGGCGCCTCCTCATATCTCCAGGTTTGTCCACGAGCTGCCATGGGGCTATGTTGCTACAGTGCTAACTGTAAGAAATGCGTCTCCTCATCCCATAATGTACAGCGCAGCTGAACAAGGCAGCTGGATTAGTGCAAAAGGCGCAGTACTTTTTGCAGTTGGTTCTGTTTGAGCTCGGATCATGTTCTCACCACAAATGAACCACTCCAGGGTTCATCTGAAAGTGTACTGAGACCACCTCTTCAAGAAGGTCTTGGTACACTTTTTGGTCCATTTTTGGTGCGCACTCGGGTGCGATTGTTACATTCACACCTGCCCAAACAAACCAACTAGTAAAGGGAACTCCAATGTGATTCAACCAAAATGAGGCATGTGTCAAAAAATCCATATTTTCACTATGCTATCAACCTCTTGTATGTTCGGGTGATGTGAAGGGAGAATGTGGTGGTGGTGGTGGTTGTTTACCGTGGAGAAAGAGCCCTCTCCCAATATTTTGCCGAATTTAAAATCTTCGGGCCTCTTCTTGCGTGGCTGAGCTGGCTGAGACGGAGGGGCCTGGCTCTCCATGCTGTTGCCGAGAAGACGAGGCGTCTCCTGCTGACCTCTTACCATTGATGGACAGGGGCAGAGACCAGAGGAGTGGAGGGGTACAACATCATACTAAGAGAGTGAAAAGAAGAGAATAAGTCATGAATGTAATTGCAGAGTCAGAATTGGCAACAATGCTTTTGTTAAGCCTCTACAGAAAAGGCATGTATTCAATAAACCATACTTACAATAGGAGTTAGCATTTTGGTCTTTAATTGGTAAATGTGAAAGCACATTTAAAAAGATTTTGGTAAGTTATGTTTTTTTTTTTAAGTGTATAACTATTCTAATTACTTGACAGCATAACACAATATGGTGACTATGGAAAGTCCATCTGAGTGCAATACATTTCCAATCAATACATGTGAATTAATGTTTTTGATTGATTTTGTTGGTTTGAAACCCAGTTATTTTATATAGCACAAAATGCCTACAAGATGACAAGACTTTATATGAAAAAGCTTATTGGACAGCCTAAAGGTCAAATAGATGTTCAGTTCAACAAGGTAATTTCATCATTACAACAGCAAATTAACTCCTTTAAATCTGTAAAAACGAATTGGTAAATGTCCTTTTGTATCTACGCTCAAATTTGAACTTTTTCTAGAAAACCAGCTAGAGCCCCACACTTGTTTGCACAAGCAACCAACTTTCTATAACATTCTTCACATCTTAATAATCAAATAGAGAAAAAAAATGTATTCTTTCGAATATTCAAATCTTAAAATGAAAACAAGTGTAGTCTAGTGTTCCCTTCCCCATTACTCTAAGGACAAAGTGGAGAACTATTGGCTGCAGACGACAGTGGAAGATGATCAAGGGAGTGTAGCCTTTTAAGGGTGTACTCACACTAGGCAGTTTGAACCGTGCCCGAGTACGTTTTGACCACCAAAGCGCGGTTTGTTTGTCTAGTGTGAGTGCTATGAACCGTGCGCCAGCGCGGTTCATTTAGCCGGCCCTGGCCCGGTTGGAAGAGGTGTGCCAAGGCGCGGTTCAGTTGGACCTGGGCGCAGTTCGCTTGTAGTGTGAGCGCAAACCATGCTCGGACACGGAACAGGACGCGTGATGTCACGTTTTGCGACGTTCGCAAAAAGAATTTAGTGCCACAAAAGTGATAAACATGTTCAGCAACACACTGTGGGAGAGCTGTGCACCACCGCGGACCAAACGACTCAAAATTACCATCAACAAAATAACCAGAGCGACGGACACCACTGCGTACTGCGAGAGCGTCGCTCCTTCTGTTTACCGTGAAACTGCAGCACCATAATGACGTAAGCTCGCTCTGGCGCGATTCCAAAAACCGTATGCGAGTGCAGGCCAGAGGGTGAGTGGGGAGAGGGGACAATCGTACCCGGGCGCGGTTTAAGGCAACCGTGCCTAGTGTAAGTACACCCTAAGTTCGCTGAAATGTGAAACATTTTGCATGTTTTTTTGCATTTTAATGCTGCTTGTACACAGCATTATCTGTGCTTATTTTTGGTTGATAACTTGTACCTTAAAACGAACTTCAAACAGTGCACCAAATGAAGCCATAAGTAACCCACTACTACTTCAATGTTTAGTAAAACTTTATCAACATACTAACTGGAGCTTTAAGTGATCCAGTTACAATCCTGACCTACAACCCACCACAACAGTGTCACAAGATCACACAAATATTGTCCACAGGTTTAGCAATTATATGGGGCTTATTCCATTATGTTGTGTTAATATTACTGAGTGATACTTGGAATCATTTGTTATTTTCCTTCAGATTCTAAACAGTCAAAACCATATTAATTTTAAATATCTGATGATCTCATCACCACACTTGTTATAAAGCCTGCTACATTTCTTCTCAAAGTACCAAAGAAATTCAACTTTATTCAATAATTTATGTCCCATAAAACTGGATAACAGTATATTTTTCTCTTGCATATACTGTCACATTGAAACCTTAGTATTGGATATGCAGTATTTTTCATTTGTAAAGGTTACTGCCATGCTGGCTGCATGTAAATTACATTAAAACTATGTCAATCAGCAAATCTATAGACGGAACTAAATGAAAGTCAACAGAATGAAAATGGGACAATGGGTATGAAATGAAGACACTACGCTCAAGCAAGGTAATTGCTGTCTATATACCGCAAATTCCAGACTAGAGAGCGCACCCAATAAAAAAAAAAAAACGCATGCTCTAATTTTGGAAAGAAAATCAATTTTGTACTAGTTCAAGCCGCATCAGATTATAAGCCGCATGTGTCTCACGTATATATCGGTAACACACATCATGTTGCTTATGCTTTTTTAATAAACAGTGCACGAACAACATTCCAACATCTAACGACTGGTAAAAATATACACGGTATATATACCACAGCCTACCAGGAAAAAGTAATTAATCGCCTTCTTCATCTTCCTTATCTTCGTCATGCGCGGGGGCCATGCCCGCGCTCGGATTCACTCAGGCTCGCCCTGGGAATACGAGCCGTCTGGG
This sequence comes from Ladigesia roloffi, assembly GCA_037577295.1. Classification (NCBI taxonomy): domain Eukaryota; kingdom Metazoa; phylum Chordata; class Actinopteri; order Characiformes; family Alestidae; genus Ladigesia; species Ladigesia roloffi. The sequence continues at coordinate 20,222,791 of JBBKCR010000006.1, read as the reverse complement.
AGTTTGACCCCAATGGTTGCAAGAATGACACAGTGATGTCATAAACAAGTGTGTATTATTGCCCAAAATGATTGCAGTTGGTAAAAAAGTAGCGGGTTATAGTCCGGAATTTATGGTATATTATTTTGAGTTTTTCAGCCAAAATAAAAATATGGACACTGACCCTCATTTATCAAACTGGAAACAAACAGATGTTATGCAAGTATTTCAGTATACTATCACTGCACAATTTATAAATGAACAAGCAATCTGTCCCTGTTAATTGCCTCCTGTACAACCTGTGTTAACAAACAGCTTTTAGGTGCATTGTTGTCACCTTCCAGTGGTCGCAATGAAACAGTCAAAAGAAACTTTGTTTCTTTAGTATTAATGCTATGTAACCTTTTGAGATTTGCAAAAACAAATACTACAAGGTTATCAAAATCACAACAAAGTACTGCATTTTACATGAAAAATGTGTTTAAGCTGTTTAGACTAAACTCCTTCCTATCAGTGCACGTGCTAAACTTGAGTTACAGCAAGGTAGTTAGTATGTGCTTGTTTATACTAAGAAAATGTAAGTTTGCAATATTCACAAGTTACTTTCAACATTGTATGTACATGTTGTCCCACAAATAAGCACCGAACTCGAGACTGCACTACATGCATCACAAACACTGCACTGATGACAAAGCACGGATACGCTAGCAACTGTAGGCTAGCGCACACATCCCCATATAGACAAAGCAAGAGTTACACTGCAGGAAAGCCAAACAAAAACAAGTTTTTACACTCAAAGTCATTAACCAGAAGGGGGTGGGTTATACAGAAGGGTCAGACATCACTGTAATTTTCACAAAGCTCTGTGTGTGACTGTAAAAACAAAGATCTATTGGCTAACAAAGCAGCTTATACATGGTGTAGGAGAAATTTAGCGCTCTTTGGACTGCCTCGAAATAACTATATAATTTTTATCGTTTTGTGAATTTCCTTTTTGAAAGATACTACTGAAAATCAAATGGTTTAGTTGCTCTTTAAGCAGTTGTTACATTTTCAACAGAAGCTCAAAAAAGGCAACAAGAGGTTTACCCATTCATTGTTTAGTATTTGCTCATTTGAACAATACATTGATAAATATTTGCTATTTATTTCTGTTGTTAGATTTGGTCATTTGTGGCATTATGAGTCACCTACAAAAACAGGCCAACTGTTTCATAACAGGTGTCTATATATATACACATACATACATACATTTACACACACAAATACCTATATATATACAAAAATATATATATCCCTAAAGTACGCTATTCTAATCCCACACCCCACTCAACAGTATCTGTTTTAATATGTCCTATGGCAAAAGATTTTTGCCAGCTGTGTGATGTGAGAAGTCCTTTGTAGCAAGATATAGCAGCTGGGTTGAAAGAAGCTTTAGTTTTGTAGCATCACATATTTAGGAGTTATTTAAGTTAATTTCTCCCTTAAGCATTAAGTGAAAAATGTTTTCTATGTTTTCATGTACCACCATCATGATGAGCGTTAGCCATCGGCAGTGGCAGACAGCATCATAATTCTGCCCACCCCCTAAGCTGCATGGGATACTTCTTTTTATCTTTCTTGTAACTGCTATAAAAAATTGCTAGTAACTGAGGTTCAGTCTGCTTCAAAGTCACAGCTACAGATGTTTCCAGCTACAGTTTGATGTTTGTGGATTAATTAAGACATAAGAAGAACCATTCCCACAGAGCTGGAATGATACTGACTTTTATAACTTTTCAGCAGCACATAAAAACAGTAATATATTACAATCAGATAGCTGTAAACATGATTGTTATTTCCAAAACTAGCAACACAAGTCATTAGATTTTTATAAACTAATTTCCATACATTCCCATCATGTGATACAGTGCAAAACACTCTAAAAAAATAAATACATTTATATGAGTTGGTGGTTAGAGAGTTACATTACACCATACTCAAATTAAATAATAGCATTACAATAGGAACAAGCCAAAGTCACATTGATATTGTTGTACTGTTCCTAAACCTGTACTCAAAACACATTTACTTGGATGCCTCAAAAGCATGCGTCACAAAAGTTACCCATTCCAATAAAGCTAATCATGTCTTTTAAGCTATATTTATCTTAAAAGACATGATCATGCACACCCACAGATGGACCAGGGAAGAATCCCCAGGATAGCAAGAAATATATCACTTAAAGTAATGTGTAAAGTCAGACTGTAGCCTGGGTTTAGCCTTTAGCCTAGCAGCCATTACCCACACACCTGTTCCCTCTTGCAATACTGTGGCTTCAATGATCAGCAATCAGATAATGTCATCATTTCAGGGCCTGCTCCCCACATCAAACTGAGATCATGGTTTACGAGTTGCTTCAGTTACTTTGCAGCTTAAAGTTATATATGCACAGATGTAGTGAATATGTACTTTAGAATTATATTCTGTCAGTTATTTTTTTCCTCCCCATTCAACTGTATCTGTTTTAATATAGCCTAGCAGCCACTATCCACACATCTGTTCACTCTAGCAATGTCTTGGCTCCACTGAAAAGCAATCAGATAATTTTTTTTTTCAGGACCAGCTCCCCACAACAAACTGAGAGTTCCCGGTTCACAAGTTACATCAACAAGTGTAAATATATTTAGAAATATTTACCAAATTCTTTGAGAATCTGATTATTTAAATTTGGAATTGTAAGGAAATTACTTGGAATTCAAATGTGAAACCACTCTTTTTGCTAAAAACAATTGTATTTGCTCTTACTTAAACATACTGTTGCTGTGACACAGAATATGGCTTTGACTACCATAAGTTTTTTATTCGTTTAAACAATGGAATTGTACAATTAGTTTAGACAACTGTATTGGTCCTTGTCATTAGTGAACTTAAGTATTTGGAACACATGCCAGGCAAAACAGACCACTATATACATTCTGAAACAAATATACCAAGAGACACTTCTGGGAAGTGAATGAATTTCGCACATGAAAGCATGCCACAAATACTTTGTACCTGCATTTGAGTTACTTGCTCTTGTAAAGGGACACATTTATATGTAAACCTAAAAAATAATACTTGCATAATATTGAGTCATGACAACACATAACCGTGACGTTGCATTTTGTGGAGAATAAGAAATCTACTTATGACCTTTAAGACTGAAAATGCCCAAACTGAACGCCAAGAATTGTAAACACCAAAAACATCAATAACCAGTCCAGCCCAAATATACCACACATACACGCCTGCCTCCCAGCACTAGTTTCAGAAATTATCAACTGTGGGCAGGTATATTAAATCAAAATGGCTATTCTAGTGCAGCAGTTAGAGCTACTCCCAAGTTTAAATATATATTTCTGATCACAGCTCTGATCTGGTGTTTCCAGGCGCCACACACTTCTCGGGGTGGGGCGTAAGGATTCACTACAATTTCCTCAGCATTCCTTAAAAGGATGGCCGGGAGACCGGCCTAAAAACGTCAGCCTAGCCAGCATTTTCTGGAACTCATGGTAATTTCTTATAAAGCAGATGAACAAATGACCTGGCATTTTGGCTATATGATGCTGGTTGTGGTATTCGCAGTTCTGTAGTTAACACGACAGCAATTCAACAGTCAAAAGTCCAATCAACTCGACCCCACTCTTCCAGGCCTCATTAACCTCAGAAGACCGAGTCGTAGAGCTAACCAGGAGACCAGGGTGCTTCATCTCACATCAGAAACCTTCCCCGAGAAGAGTACCGTTTCTTTTAAGGTTGTCCAAAATTATGAAGAAGAAATGAAACATTCAGAACTACGACAAGGCCTAATGTGTGATGCTAATCGCTGCTCTACCTTCTGCAGCTAACAGGCTAACTAGTCAGGTTGTGTCAATGAAGCTAGACCTAAAAGGCTGAATAAACTAAAAAACTACATCTAAATAAACTAAAGAGATCCAAACGTGGCTGTGTAATAGCAGGGAAAGTAGGGCATTGCGTATACTGTTTGAAAAACGAAATGAAATCAGCATGCTCATGGATAAAAAAAGTAAACAGCGACCCTAAAGTTTCACAGACTTAAACATTTTGAGGGTGTTCGTCTGAATTTGGCCCGTCACCACACTGGGATGAACTTCACGTACTTTTTATAATAAACTAAAGAAGTTGAGTTCTGGGCTAGCCGACTAGCTAACGTAACAGTTTGTTTTGCCGCATTTAGCACGCTACCCGCTAAGGGCAACGTTACAAAAAACCAAGAAATGTTCAGTGTTTACTGGTTAAAAGACAACATACTGTAAAAAATAAGAGGTAAATAAAACCAGACGGGAGTATAACGAGAGTGCAGAACCAATAACGTGAGATTAAACGCTGCGAATGTGCTGGTAAAAACAGGCTAGCGTGCTAGATGCTGGTGTTCCGGGAGCTACGCGGTGTTGTGGGTTCTCGGCCCCGGAGCCCCCGAGCTGGGAGCGGAGGGCCTGTTCCAGTAAAACCCCCGCCTGGCGCACACCCCGCGGCTCACCCCGACCAGAGGCTTCGAATCAGCACCGGCAACGCCAGTGCCATACTCACGATCTGACTTGTGGCCCGTGCCATGGAAGTTTTCCGCGAGTATTTTATTCTGATTAAATAATTACGGAGTCCGTGGAGTCATGGCCGCCCCTGCGCCTTCATCTTACGGCCGTGACGTCACGCCACAACAATGTTGATACCGCAGTCGCAAGGAGAGCGCGCGAGCTCCGACACGCGCCATCGCGCGGCCCGACTGCGTAATTCAAAAATTCGAAATTATTCTGTCGTAACGGTCAGTAACGGTAACTAGTCATGACCGCGTATTTTCTAGGAACATTTAATTCGGATGAGGTCACTACGGAGCTATTTATACATAAAGCAGTACGCCTTGGTCTTTATATTTACTTACTTTTTACAGTAAATTGGCCGCATGAACACCCCACTGTGCAGTGTGTGAAAATGTTACTCTGCATTTAACCTGTTCACCACGTAAAGAAGTGGGCAGCCAGTGATGTAGTACCCACTGACAACTCCCTCATCACCAGACAACCAGCTGACCCTACACTCACCACAGGAACATCTACACAAAAAACAAAATGCTGGTGGGGGAAAACAATAACCAGACTCCAGTGTTCTATGTTCAAACTTCACAGTAAGAAGCACAGGAGGTCTGCTTAGTCAGAAATATGCCAAGCTAAGATAATTAGAGATAATTATTCTAAATGCCCACTTCTTGCAAACAATTATTGTGCTTTTCTTTAGAACAATTGTGCTTTTCTTTTAAATAAAACTGAAAACTGAGGAGCAACACAGACAGGTTGTTGTCTAAAAGCTCATTTGCATTTTACCGTTCAATTAAATTCAATTTACATCTAAAGTTGTTAAAAGCAGCTTTACAGAATCCATGTCTGAGCACCAAGTGAGCAAGCCAAGGGCTACAGATGCAAGGAAGAAGCCGGAGGAAGAACACACCAGCATCCCAGTTTATAAGAATTCAGTTTACTAGAGTGCCCAAAACCTTCCAGCTCTACACACTTACAGAAAGTCTGACTGAAACAAATGGGCTTTCAGGACAAGACTGAGGTCTCTAGATACCACATTCTGGACTATTTGAAGTTTGCTTAGGTCCTTGCTGGAGTAGCGTGACTGCAAGGCAATATAGTAATCAAGTATGGAGGTAATAATATGTGTGATCTAATATTTCAGATTCTGGCAGGAGAGTGCAATTATTATCTTTGAAAATGTAATAAGATTTTAGTGATATAATACTAATAGCAATATGTGAGTTCGCTGATGGATCTTGGTCAATAGAGATTTTTTCCAATTGATTTAGGAGCCAGTAAGATTGAACTTTAAACCTGAAAGGTTGATTCTATCAGATATTGGACCTAGAAGAAGAATCTTGTCTTTTCATGTGTTATGACATCCAGACTTTTATATCCTTTTACGTGATCCTGAATCATATTTAATCATCTTGGTTGGCACAGAGATAAAGTTGTGTGTCATCTGTGTAGCACTAGAAACTGCATAGGGACCAACAAGAATGTCTCTGTGGTGTATTTAGTTAGTGCTTCAAGCTTTTAACTGATCGGTTAACCATTTAAGCCCCCTCAAGGATGTTGCTGTTGTTTGGGACAGCTGGTGGTTTAGGGAGGTTTTGGGTTCAAATCCAAGGACTTCTAACAGCACTGAGATACCCTTGACCTACTCTTGTCCTACTTGACCTAACAGCTGCATTTGACACAGTGAACCATAATATTTTAATATCCCGGTTAAGGGATCTAG
>JBBKCR010000006.1:20193456-20211427 GCA_037577295.1 Ladigesia roloffi | reverse complement strand
GTTAAATCTAAATGTTAAATCTAAATCTAAATGTTAAATCTAAATCTAAATCTAAATGTTAAATCTAAATCTAAATCTTAAATGTTAAATCTAAATCTAAATGTTGCTTTTACAAACACGTGAGATATGCTAATTAGCCATGCCCCATGATAACAATTGACTGGAATTTAGCAGGGGGCTGGACTGAGTGCTGTGATATTCCCTCACTAACATGGAGGACTTGACTTTAAGGATCTCAAATCTAAACGATATATATGATTAATATATATTGTTTATTTAATAACCCCTGTTTAGCATTCTATTAAGATTTAACATTAGATATAGGATTTAAGATTTAGATTTAGATTTAACATTTAGATTTAACATTTAAGATTTAACATTTACATTTACGATTTACATTTAACATTTAACATTTAGATTTAGATTTAATATTTAGATTTAGATTTAACATTCAGATTTAACATTTACATTTAGATTTAACATTTAACAATTACGCAGCAAGAAAATAGACCAAGCAGCAAGAAAATGGATTCTCCAGTCCGCCAAAATACCTGCTGGTTATATAGCATATATTTACCTTTACACAAACCAATTGCCTCTGCTTGGGCTTGCATTTCACTATTGGCCACCATTATAACACTGAATACTTGTTAAAAGTCCCTTCCCTTCCGCTACATTATCAAAAAAACATCTTTTGAATACAATAAGTGTCCATTGATGCACTCTGTGTTTCTTGGCTATGAGTGCACCATCCGGGTACTCTCAGTGCAGAGTTTTTGCTTGGATGTCAGTGTGAATGCACTACGCACTAAAATCCTAATTTCATACACCTCTATGGTATCAGTATCGGAATGCTCCAGGAAGAGATGTTTTATGGTGAACTAACCCAAAAGACTATAGTTGATTGCAAGTGAAAGCCAGTTGGTTGGCTGAGCAATGGAGAATGGTACTAGTTGCTCCCACTTTATTTTACAAGAATTTTAACTCGTGTTTTTCCTTTATCCAGCACAGAGATGCTGTTTGTTTATTTATTTATTTATTCAACAGCTGCTATCAACTTTTTCACCTGAATTTAAAGACAGCTGGACAAAAGTTTTGTGTGTCTTCATTTCAGTCTGCAATGCAACAAAACTTACATTTTGAATGGGGTGATTTATTTCTATACCCTCCTTATTAGGAAGCAACAGTCAGATCTTAAGGCTGATGCACTGGATTTAGAAATATAATTTCAAAAGATGTATTTCAATTTTTGTCTATGAAATTAATTTACTTGATTTTAAGTGTTACATTTGTGGCATTCTTTCTTAAGTTTTTCAAAGTTCCATTGAAAAAATATTTCAATGTATAAAACATGAATTACCAATGAAATATTTACTCTGGCAGCGTAGCATTTTCAGCTCAAGAAATCTCATCCCCACTTCCTCAATGGGACCACTGACAGTCATAAAAACACATAGGTTTAGGCACCAAAAGCCCCCTTGTGGAGAAGTCAGTGGGCTGTTGGAAGTTCTGAGTACTTCTGAGGTAATTTTGTTCCAGCACACATATTTCAAAAATTAAAATATCACACTATATATTTCGTTTCTATCTTCCCAGTCAAAAAAAGAACAGCGCTGGTCAGGACTGCAATCATTGAATGAGGATTTTTGACAGCGAATCTTCCTCTACAGGAGAGTTTGCTTATTGTAAACAGACTTGTGTTTTCTGCACAAACAAAATGTCAGCACATCTTTAACAATTTTTACTTCAAAATACAACTGTGTTTATTAATAATATTATGATACAGGACATATTACACATAGCACACATTGTAAATACAATCACCCTTTTTATGAGCTGCTAGTCCAATCAGAAGTGTGTTAGTGAGAAGAGAGGAGAAGTCTCCAACAAACAGAAGTCTCTGTTTCTCTGGATGCATGGCTTAGTCTATTTCTTGTCTAGAATGTCTCAGTTTTCCTCATTTTCACTTCTGGCATCTTCAGTGTTCTCCTTCTCTGTTCTCTCTTCATCATCTTCCTCTTCTGATGTATCATCCTCTTCACTTTCAGTGTTGTCCTCTTCCAATCTGCACACACAAAAACACACATACACACATGAAATCCCTGAGCAGCTTCCTGCAGACATAAGTTAGGTATTTAAGAAATTAGCCTAAACTAAGGGTAAATGTAAGACAGCATTGTACATACTTCTGATGTAAAACTCATTTTACACAATGTAAAGATGACAGCATTTCCTACCCCAGTGGTCTGTTGAGGTTCATATACTCTCTTCCACAGTCAACATCAAAAGGATCTGAATCAAACAGACAGAAACAAACCTGAGCATCAATCATGTTCATACCGTACAGCTGCTCTTTGAATCCCCACCAGGATTCTGCAGCCTCTTTAACTGACTCTTGCTAAAAATGTAAGGATTTTGAAAAAGATTTCCCCTATGTGTTATGTGTCAGTGGGACTAACTTTTGAGGAATATATTGTGCTCTCAAACTTATTTTGGACAACACTGTGTGAGTGCTTCCAGCTAAATATACTTGGAGGAGAATGGTAACTGCCAATTCTCGTATGTCAGCACACAGATGCTCAAGCAGACTATCATCAACTAACTATCTTCAAGCTGATTATCATCATGCTGAGTGAAGGGGGAGAGGAGAGGGAGGGCCATCCTGCCTTCCCAGACAGGGATGTACCTTATAATGGGACAAAACCACAAATCCTGCAAGGGTTGTTTGAATGTGTGTAAAATAGTAGGGTTAAAGCTCATACCTATCTCCTCTTCTGGTGGGGCCGCACTGAGGTACTCTTTTTCCACGGTGAGCAGCTCCTCTTCAGATTTGCTGGCAGCATAACCCTCTAGAAGTGCCTTATTCAGCTCAAGAAACCCTTTTCCCCACTTAAACTTCCTCAACAGGAGCACTGCCAGGTCCTGAAAACCTGTCAAACACATGCAAACACACACACAACAACACGGAGAACAACTTGCCTTACTGAAAGATTTTGAGTAGTACTTGAGTGACTCAGTTCATCATAGATCAGTTGTTGGCTCATACTCATACCCCCGTTTTGCTTTAATAATGATAATGTAATTGGAGGACATATAGGGCCTCTTACAGACAAAATGTTACTGCTCTAAAAAGCAGTCTTTTTACTTTGCCCTCATGTACAGTAGGGGTGGGGAAATGTAAAATATAACAGCATTTTACCAATCCAAAATGCATCACTTAATAAATTTTGGCATTTGATAAGAAAAAAGAATGAATGGTGATATATTTAAACAAATAATTTAAATTACTTAAATAAAGATTTTTACTGAGTGTGTCACACAGGGTTTAATATACTCACTTAGCAATGAAACAACCAGTGGGTTAGCAGAAACTACACTGCTGCTTACCTACGATGCAGAATGTGGCAGCATAGGCCTCCACACAGCTCAGCTTACAGGGTTTGCCATAGTTCACAGGATTGGCTGCCACCAGGTACGGCAGGAGTCGTGGGTGGGAGCCGATCATCTTACTGAAAGGTGTGTCTTCCAGTCTCGCCCAGGAACAGTCGATCACTGCAACTCCACTCTGAGCGACGATCTCCCTGTCAAGCAAAGATCATTCCAGCTGCAGCTGAGCTTCATGAAATGTCATCTTCACACCTCCATTTCACTCCAGTACACGTTCAGAAACCATACAAACAAGTTTATTTTAGATTTTTCAACAATGGAATGAAAAGAACGTGTGAGGAGCTCCTAATGTTTGCACTGTTTTTCAGACATAACCTCTTTTTAAATGGCTTTTAAAGGGAGCACTTGATGCCTCACCTTTAACCCTCTATGAGGTGCGTGTAGGTTTGACCATTTCTCTGAAGGTGAAGCAGTCCTTTTTTGAGCCAATAGCTGGGTTGCACACACTGCTAGCAGAAGGTAAGATAAATTTCAATTTTTAAACATGTTTAATTTGAAACAAATTTGTTACAAAAAATCTGTGAGTATGTAAAAAAACATATCTTTAATCTTTATTTATATATTATAATTTAATGATTTTCATTTGTTGCCTCAGGGCAACTTTGTGCAGTAAGACCACTTTTAGGTTGTTGCCTCAGGGCAACACTGTGCTACAAGGGTAGTAAAATACCAACATTTATCCATTTATATTTGTATAAAAGTTTGTTTAAATTTAAATATTTAAATATCCAAACACACACAGCTAAACTCTATCCTATGGATTGATAAACAATTTAACTGATGTTTGTTGAAATAACACTTGTTACAATTGTTGCTGTTGCAATAAAACTTCTAATGTATTTATTGTATGTTATTATAAATGATAAAATACCCTGGCATTTTTGACCCTTTGTAGCATCTTGTTGCCCTGAGGCAACAAACTAAAATCTTTTAGGGGAGCTTGGGTGGGACACATTTTATGATTGATATATTATTTAGGACACCCAAGCTCCCAAAATCTTGGGTGGAATATTTTTCCCTCTTAAAATTTAAATGTGTGCAGTAGAGGGTTAATGAAGTCTGGTTATGAGTAACAATCAGAGAAAATGGGTTTAACAGGCAGACCATCACTGTGATGGAAATTGCTGATTATTTACTTCACGTTGTCCAGCAAACCCACAGATTCTCAACAGGGATGTCCAGATTCGTTCAGTCTTAAGACATCAATGTGTCGTCATGAGCCACAGGGTGTAATTTGGATTTGTCTGTGCATGTTTTTTTTTTACTTTGAAAGGTTTGGCACCCATCCACTTCCATTAAATGACTACCAGACTGCCACGGTTAAATTAAAATATCTTCATTTGTGTTGTGCTGAGGAAACAAAGTCACCTACATCTTGGATGACCTGGGGGTAAGCAAATAAACATAAAATAAAAATTTTTGGGTGAACTATCGCTTTAATGCTCCTACAGCGTTTAAAACAGGACATAACAGGACATAACAGCGAAATATTTTTAAACACCAGAGGATTTTAAATAACCTGTATAGCCAAAATGTGTGTGTTAGAGAACAAATTTATGGTTAATGTTTGAATGTTTTAAGTAATCTTATCTGAATTTATTATAAAAGCTAAGGTTTGTTATTTACTGAAAAGTTACATATAAAATTCATATAAAATTGTTTTACTAAAGGATATTATATTTTCCATTTACAGCTACAGGCTAAAAAGACCAAGAGCCACCAAGGCAAACTCCTAGCCAACAACGATTACAGATGCATTTCAGCAACAGAATAAATATGACAAAACTCAACTGAGGAAAGAAAACTGAACTGAGCTGTTGCTGAATTCATGTGTATGGATCAAGTGGTGGTTTATTCAGTTGAAAAATATTTCTTTTCATTAATACAAATGTTTACATTTATAAAAAGAAGAGTGTATATTCAGTCATGTAATTACTGTATGTTATTAATAAAAATAGCTTGTTCAATTAATATTTTTGTGTTTTGCTTTGGTACCGAAATTGGTAGAGAGAACCGTTGATTTCCACTGGTATAGGTACCGAATACTGAAATTTTGTTACTGAGACAACACTAATGAGAAGCTCAAAGCGCATGTAAAGCTGTTAATATAATGTAAAGGAAAAAACAAATGACCAGGGTGAGGCACATGTAACTGATGTAACTTTTAATGACTAAATAACAAGTTAAAAAACTTTAATTGTTCATAATGGAGTGTTGTGAGATGTCGGGAACAAAAAGTACACATTTATTGATCCTGCAGTGTGCTTTATTTGTTCAGTCAGACAGCTCCTGCCATGCCATGTCTGTCCAGCTTGGATTAAATTTGCTCAAAGAGATAGCACTCAGCAATCTGGATTGAGCGGTGCTTTCTGGGTCTGAATCACAATGGATAAAGTGGGACATGTCCCAAAACATGGAAAAAAAACATATCAGCCTATAATGTTTTATCGGTTGTTTCACTGTTGCTGAATACTGGCATACCATCCTAATTATTTGATCAAACACATTTTGGCCAAAAGCTTATGTTTACATCACAAAATATTGTGAGTTGGGCTTAGGACTAGCAGGAAAGCAGGAAAGCAGATATTTTTTTAAACATTTCATAAATCATCCTGTGTGTTATTTGGTGTTGTAATACCTTTAAAGGACAATGGTAAGAAAAGTTGGTTTATGTGACCTGAAGAGGTTTCTGTTGACAACTAAGAACTACAAAACAACAGCTAGGAATTAACTGTCTGAGCCTCTTTACAACTGCATTTTAATATCTGGAAACTGAACAAATAATGCCAAATTTTAGAGTTATTTATATGCCAATTTAATTGTAGGTAAAACTGGCATCACGACAGAGCCAGTAATTGGTAATCGAAATATGACTGTGCACGTGGAGGCTAAAAAAAACTCACCTGTCCGCTGGTGTGACATATCTGGTGCCCATAGGGCTGAGGATAAGGCCGTTGAAGCGCTGGTTGAGTCGAAGACAGCGCACAAAGCCTTTTCTTGCCAGTTTTCGTCCTGTGCAGCGTTTAGGGTCACAGTGACCCAACTCCCACATTGCCAGGGGGCATGGCAACTTTACATGCCCTGCAGCCTCTGAGGCTGAATCTTCACTTGCTGAAAAACACACACATTATTCCCACAGGTCCAGTGATGAGTGCCGTTAATTAAGACTTTAACCCCATGTCTACATTGGCAAGACATATACTTATGTCACTATCTGCAAGGATGGGTATCAGTAGTAGTAGTGGCAGCAGTTTAGGTTTAATGACGTATTAGCCCTATGTATAATAAGCAATATATATTATTTAAAAACAAGACACCTAAGCAAACAATCAAATAATTAACAAATACCACACACCGTGCAGAACGTTGTGTACAACTACACAGCCAAATATCATCATACACACCTTGTAGAACCTCGTGCATTTCTTCAGTAAAAGTCTCCAAAGACTTCCCCTTCATTCTGTGTCTCCTGTCTTTGCCCTTGTGGACCGGTCGGTCGCACTGACCCGGCTTTTTTCTTCCCATAGTCGTGGCTTATGGTAAAAAAATATAAACAAAATGTAGGCTGGTTAAGGCCTCCCACTCATGAACCCGTGTTGCCAAAGCAGCTTCTTCTTCTGCAACTTCTTCCGTTCATCTTGCTCAAAACGCTACATGGAGTACTACTGCCTCCTACAGGCAGAGAGACGGCGTCTAGTCTCAATAAATTCCCTAAACTAAATCCTACAAATACACTACATGGACAAACGTATAACGACGGACCTTTACAAACATATATGCATATATTTTATGATATGATGTGATTAAGTAGAAATTCGGTATTGTTTCGGGGGCAGGGTCTAGGGGGAAGTGTCTGACACGTCATTGGTTCAAGCGCTGTCATGTGACAAACTCGGGCATCATGGCGACTGACAGCCACACAGAAACATAACATTCCTCCATAATTCTCTGACAAAGGTCTTTTACGGTCATGCTTTCTACATTCGTTATTAGACACCTGCCATGGCTGACAGTATTCGGTAAGACCTCCACAGAGGTGCTACATCACCGCTTTTTGTCTGTTAGTGACACTCAATTGTGTTTGTGTTGAACATTGTTTATGTTTGTTTCTTGTTGTGTTTGTTTATTTAGATTTTAAATATCTTTAAGTAACTTTGAGTAACTTATTTTGTTTTGGGCACGTAAACATACATTACATGAACAAATATATTGTGACACACCTCTTTTTTAGGGTATGGGCTAGGCCCCTTGTTTCCAGTAAATTGCATTCTTAATGCTTCAGCATACAAAGACATTTCGGACAACGCCATGCTCCAATCTTTTTGGACACAGGTTGGGGAGGGCTCTTTCTGTTCAAAGCAAGGTCCACAAAGACATATTTGGATGTGTTGGATGATGTGGACAAACTTGGCTGGTCCGCACAGAGCCCTGACTTTAACCACATCCAACACGTTTAGGATGGATTGGAGATTGTGAGCCAGGCTTCCTAGTCCAACATCAGTGCCTGTCCTCAACGCTATATTGTGTAAAGCTGTTATATCTGAACTTGGGGTACCGACTCCATATTAAAGCAAATAAGCTCCTTGTTGGTGTAATTGTCTCAATAGGTTTGTCCATATAATGTATGTGTGCACAGATACGATTGAAAATTATATATAATCTTTATATATGAATGTTTTATTCAAAATGTTTATACTTACTGGTTGTAGTGGTTTTCTTTCACTGCTTTATATGTGCCAATATGCCACTGTTTCAGTGTCACTTGTGCTAGGAGGGAAGATGAAAATTGTAGAGGAACCAAACACTTTTGGGTGAGTTATGGCCACTTGGAACCACAGTAAAGAGAGTTTGCTGTTTGTGATTCACCACTCTTTGGAGAGTATGTATACAGTTCAGTGTGGTAGACAGTGGCATGTTGTCTTTTATGATTTTGTGAATTCAGATGACCCCTAAATGTGCTGGTATTAAAATTTGTATTTTTATTTTCACACATCGTTATGATAAAATCTTTACAAAATAAACAGGTCCAGCCAGGCTCACGTTCATCAGTCTGAATTGTGAAATTGTTTTTACAAATATATAGGCACACCACTGAATTAACTGTTTGACCAATTATATCACTATATATAGCAATAAATGGTTTAGATCGCAAACAAGTGGCCGAAACACTCAAAAGTAACCCAGATTGGCCAAACTAGACTCAAATTAATCAGACATATTTGTGAATTTTTTTTACAAATCTAAAATGTTCAGTCTGGCAGAGATCGCTGTGTGTGAGGCCATTAGTGGGGGAAAAGCAGTGATTTAAACTGGAACAACATTGAAAATATACTCAAAAAGCTACAATATCTATGTTTGGTTTGACAATATATGATTCGTGAAACATTTCACAAATATGTAGGAACAAATTTCACCACTGAATTAACTGTTTGACCTATATGGGCCAAATTAGGCTCAAATTGATCAGTCTTATTGTGATTTTTTTTCCACAACTAAGACCTGGCATAGGTCACTGTATGCATCAGTCCAGCAGTTTTTACAAATAAACCTTACTAAAAATTACTTTGAGCCTAGTTTGGCCCATCTAGGATACTTTTTGGGGGTTTTGGCCACTGGTTTGTGATGGAGCCCATATGTTTCTATATATATATTGCTTAGTTCAGTGGAGATAATGTGTGCCTGTATATTTGTGAAAAAAAAATCACAAATCAGACAGATGAATGTGAGCATTTCTGGACTTGTTTATATGGTAAATATTTTTTATTATTTGCATTAGACAATAAAAATAAAAAAGTAATACAAGCACATTTTTTATGGGGAATGAAGTCATATGAACTTAAATCATGAAAGACATCATGCCACCGTCTTTAACCATCGACTGCACTGAACTGTAGAGATACTCTCAAAGGAGTGGTGAATCGCAAAGGTCAAACTATTTTAATGCTGTTTAGTTCTCAGATAGATATAAGCATTCCAGCCATTTTATAATTTCTGAATAAATCAGTATTTGAGAACAAAAGAAATTCAAAGTAATTTGAAGTGGTTTATAAGTATTTATCAATTTTTTTATAACTGTGTCTTGGGTGAGTTTACAAAAGCATTTTTATGTGTCTCAACCTTCAATACTGAGGCGTTCAGTCCTATATTGGGCTGTTGTCACTCAATCACTTTCACTGTCCAGGTTGAATAGCCACTTGCTGGTGCAGGGCAGCCGGCTTCAGGCCAGAGTCAAAGCATCTCCTGTGTCTGGCCCTCCTCATCTATTCAGGCTCGCTGGGAAGTGCTTCAGCTACATAGAGTCCACGTCAGTTGTGTTTTACTACATGTTATGGGTACCATGGCGTCATATATTTGTGTACCTTTGGGGAGTTGTAGATTATTCTTATTTGTATGTGATCGAGCTTTCATTCTTGTGTGTAAGACATGACTGATTTCTGGTCTTTCTCATGTCTTAGGTATAAGTATGAGTTCTGTCCATTCCATAATGTGACACAACATGAGCAGAGCTTCAGATGGAATGCCTACAGTGGAATTTTGGGGTACAGACACACACACAGACACACACATATAAACAGCCGTTACAAATATTTTAGTGGTCTTATTTTAGTAACATATGATCTCAGAGTACCAGAATATTTATATATATATTTATTAGGGATGCACTGAAATGATTTTTTTTGGCCAAAACCCAAAATAAAGAAAACACGCTGGCCGAAAACCAAAATAAATGATTATTATTAAATTATTTAAACAATAAGTCTGTATAAACTTTGTATATATTTATTTAGCATTCAGACAATGCACAATATAAAATAACATTTGAAATAAAATTTGGCCCCACTCATAACCAGCCTAAAGGCAAGATAGCTGGAATATTATACATTCAAAAATCTTCTCTCATAGAACTAGTAAATTCACTTTTAATAATTCTGAGTGAAGTGCTTGAACAAATTGCATTCAGAACAACTAGTGAAACTAGTGAAAGAAAAACAACATTCTCTTTAGGCTTCTTACAAAATAGTGTGTCAAAACAAAGACTGAAATATATTAACTGTAATCACTGGAAAACTGACTATACTTCCCAAAAACACTAACAGAAAGTGACCATTCTGCCATAAATGAACACACCACCACTCGAGGTGCTGTTAAAGTCTACTTCTGCATTTCAACCATTCAACAAGTGAGACTCAAAATCTATACGTCCTGATCACAGACGAGCTCTCTAACTATTAGGCTTCTTATGGACTCACGGGGCTCGAATTAAAAAAAAATCTCTATATATATATACATTTATTTTCCCCCAACAGAAAAGATTCATTATTATTTTGAGTAAAATCTTGTTGCATTAACTTCCCTCATATTCTTTCTAAAGAAAGAGAGAACAAGGATAAATATACTCTCTTGAAATTTGGTCACAAATCCACTGAAAATTCTTTAATTGTTGGATAAAGTGTTGCTTTTGGCAGCCTGTCTTAATTTTAGTTTTTGTCTAGTCTTTGTGTCAAGCTGTCATTTTAATTTTCATTAGTCTTAGTTAAGTCCATACTATTTTTAGTCCAGTCAAGTGTCAGTCGACCAAAAGTCTGAGCATTTTAGTCTCATTTTAGTCAGAATTATCCACAGCAATTTTCATCTAGTTTTAGTCAATGAAAAAAACTTTTTTTAGTAATGCAATTTTACCTATTCAATATATTGTATGTACCTAGTAGAATTGGCAAAATCTAAATTTTATTTTAGTTCTTTTAAACTATTTCACAGTTCAAACTATGTTACCATATTACTATACTATTGTTACCATATAGACTCAATAATACTTTACATCCATTCCAGAAAATAACATCACAACACTAAAAAGTGCAAATAAAATGAAAATGTGTGTTTCTATTGCCATACAAGCCACATTTGTAAAATTAGTAAACGTCTTCACCTTCAGCGTTGGTCTTAATTTTTTTTATTCTTGGACAAATTTAGTCAACACAACCAAACCAGTTTAGGATCAGCTTTTTTTTAATGGAAATGGGGAATTACATGATATATTTTGTCATAGTCATCTTCACATGACCATTATTTACGTTGCATCTTATCTTGTATTTGTCACGTTATTAATGTTCATTGACGACGATATTTACTCATCATTTTCTTTGAGGAAAGCAACACTATTTGGATGCTTTATTATTTTTCAATCACTGATATGATTTCCTGCTCAGTGTGTATTAATCTATTGAATCTAAAACACAGCTTTTAGCATCACTATGCTACACTATGGGCAAGACATGTTTAAAAAAACAATACAACGACTCAGGAGTAGCACAACTCTCAGTTGGCTCAACTGCAGACCTCAAATTTGATATGTGGAGATGTGGCTTTCTGTGGCTGGATGTACAAGAGCATATTAGTCCTCCCTCTCCCCATTATTCAGTGTGGTTTTAGCCAGCGTGAGCATGTTTTAGTTGATTTAACAGAATTGCCCATTAGTGTTTCTTTATAATCTTGTCAAATGTGGCAGTTGGCAGTCGTAATTCTTCATTTGACAAGAAGGAATTATGAGCTAGACTTCATGCACTCAGGGGTGGGACTGTAGAAGTCCAAACTAGAAGGTGGTCATTGACAATGACATGGAGGAAAACATACTCAAACCTAAAAAAAATTCTGTGTTATTGTTTAGAATCTGGCAGGAGTGGGAGATACAGAACAACACTTTCACTGCAATGTGGTTGAGAGAGGGAGACTCATGTGGAAGCAAAAACAGACAGACCAAGGTGAGGGCATGGCACACTGGAATTGAATAGCAGGCTGGATGCTGGATGATGTTCTCCTGCCATGAGCATGTGCAGATGTGTGACAGTACCATCTGCCACTGATGTGTTCTCTCTAAGGTCCTCTTCTTGTGTGGGAACAGCAGTAAATTGGCCAGAGTGTCAGAGCCACAGACGTGTTTGTACTCGCTCACGTTTGAGACGCCACTTGTTTGTCACTCACATTCCCTACTAGGTAAGGGCAAAAAATAAAGGAGGATGGTCAACAAACCAACTGATTTACATGGCTGCTTTTTTTCTGCTCATATATTAGTTATAATATAAGTGCATCTATGGATAATCTTGGATGCTGATATGTTATAAGCTGAATGTGTGTATGCAGTGTACCCAGTGCTGAGTAAAAAACTGCAGGAGGAGTGGGATGAGATTGAGCAAGCTCGATATGAAGAACTCATCACTGAACAGGTGACTGATCAACACACTTAACACAGATTGTGTTAACACAGTAAACACAAGAACTCCGAAAGATCAGTTAGGTTAAATTAAATTAACGCAAGAAGTCACTAGAGACCAGTACAGTATGACGAAACAATCATATGGTCATTAAATACCTCAGTTTCATATAATTTTTCTGTTACTAGAAATTCTTTCACTTCAGTACAATATTGCAGTCTGTACATACGTTTATTTCATATAACAATTAATATACCGTAATGTGTGTGATGTAGAAACCTTAGAAGGATTTTTTCCCCTTATAACCACACTGGGTTTAGTAGTGCTTGTAAAAAAGGAATAAAGCAATAAGCCATGACAAGTCACATATTAACAGAGATAGGGAATGTTCCTACAGGTGATGCCTTTGTTTGAAATAAAGTAAAATATGGTAAAATACATTTTCATAAATGGTCACTTATTAAAATGCCTGTAAGCAATTATTTCACCAAAATATATGGTATGTTAGTGATAGGCATATCTGTCCATTGTGATTTCATTGTCACTAGTACAGAATACAGAATGTATGAGGTCATTATGTCATATATGGCTAAAAACCTTGCTCAGCAAATCAGTTTTTAGAAAATCAAATATCGCCTCTTTCCCACTTCATTTACTTATTTTTTTATGGTATTCAATACAATATACAATATTTCAGGAATTTATGTATAACTCCATAAGGGTTGATTGTTTTGTGTGTAGGGCTACAATAAGATGCTGAAGGACCTGTTTGAGGATGCGGGTTTTCTGAGGAAATCTCAGCAGCAGAAACGTGAAGAAAACACACACGCTTCCAAACACCAGAGTCTGGAGAAGTGCACCGAGGTTTGTCTGGGTGAAAAATCTTAAGAATGGTCTTGACCAAAGTATGTACAGTTTGTAAATATATTGTAATATTGATCGTTTTATCAACAGGAATTTGAGAAACAGCAAGCTGAAATACAGCGGCTGCGCTCTCTCCTCACTCAGCACAACATTTCCTATGAGTCAGAGATTGGTGAGATACGTGCACGCCACCCCCACTCACCCTTTAAGGCTATTGTGCACTAGGCATAACACACACAACGTCCAAACGCCTCCACCTTAACGGAACAGCACCCTTCAAGATCTGTTCAGAGCCAGCTATAGTCAGAAGTCAGAGCTAGGGCTAAAAGATTACAACTGACATTGTCTACCCAAAGCCTTTCATTTGCCTTCCTTAAAGGAACACTACCTCAAACTTGCCCTGGTTTCTATAATGTAGAATGGTGATCTCTTATTTTCTATAGCTTTATTTTGTACACCTTCTTGACAGATGTGCGGCAGCCTGTAGTCAGATCTGTACTATGACATTCAGGCTGCACATACATTCTAATTCATTTCATTATTTGATTTTAATAATTTAAAGGAGGTCTTTGCTTTCTCTCAGGCGTACCAATGACCGCTCGGCCCACAGTGCTGCAGGACCAGCATCTCCGTGGTGACAATGGAATCATCGCTGACCTTTAGCAAGATACCGAGAGATCTTTAACTTCTTGCCAAGAGCAAACTCCACCAATTTACTTGAAACTGCAGGGTTTTTTTGTTTTTATGACTGATTTTATTTTTGATGTGATTACCTTGTGATGGTGATTTTAGTTTTATTAAAAGACTATGCTGGCATTCTGAAAATTTTTTACTTTGAGTTAAAGCTAATTGTGAGGAAAGAATAAAGAAGATTGATACCCAAACTGTTTATTTCCTACGCATTCATAATGGAAAGGGAACACAGTCGACTGAATATCAAAACATAGAGTTTATCGAGCTCCCCAGAAGTGGAATAACTGATCCCCTGATACTGGCACTGTCCTTTTACAAAACCCAGCCTAGTTTTTTAATGGTTTTGATCAAATCTTTGTTTTTTACAGCAAAAAGAATTGGTTTAAATGCAAGAAAGATATTTAAGAAGCAGAACAGACTAAAATAGAAAAATATTTGATCTCAGCACTTCTCCAGACCTGATTTGTTGAACTTTGACTATAATGTGCATAAACATATAAGTGATTAGGAGACATTTAGTGCAGCATGTGTTCTACAATGCCTATAATGCTGCATTTGTTCAAAACTCTCATTACTCCTGCATTTTTTAGACTGGCCACACCTGAAAATGTGTTGCATAATGCATGTGGGGAAAAATGCAAAAAAAAGCCTGTGGGTGAAATGCAAGTCCACACATGCTTGAAGAACATGCCTTAAATCAATAAACTCACTAACACATTAAGGCACATGTAATGCATAAATACCTTGAGTGAATAAGATTATTAATGATAATTCACTACTTAAACCAGGGGTGCTACAAACCTGGAGGGTCAGTGTACAGCACAGTTTGGTAGTTTCCCTCTTAAAACACATTAGTTAAATTCTACCAGTAACTGCTTAGTTAAATAACATGTTTGAGCAAGGAAAACCAAACTGAGCTGGAGACCAGACTGCAAAGAGTAACGGGTATATTTTGAAAGAACATTTTACTTCTCACAATAATAATAATAACCCTAACCTGGGACAACAATGTCAAACTCTTTATTAGAAAATACTTTACACACCATATATTTTAATTATTTATTGTGAAAAAGTAAGAATACTGACCAAACTGCTTAATTTGTTTTAAAAAACAAAATTAGATATTTCATCTGACTGCAAATATTAGAGATGTGTTTATGTTTAATACAAGGTGCCATAACAGCAGCACCGGTCTATGTTTTAAGTTTTATTTTTATATTTGTCTAGAAAATAAACTGCACATAAAAATATGCGAAAGTGTGTTTTCTGTAGAGAAAGTATTTTCAATTAAAAATGAATGTCTTTAAGAATTCAGCACAAAAAAACAATATGATCTTTTGTAAAAGGCTGCAGCAGAGGCAGAGTCAAGATCAAAACATTGAGTATTGTAGCCCTGGATGCCCCCTAGACTGCAGAATAGACTTTAATATTGTTGCTCATGAAGCATCTGTAAAAACATCAGATTCTTGTTGTCACCGAAGATGATTAGTTATCATTTCCTCCACTATTCTATTCTACACCAGACATGTCGAAAGACAAGAAAAACAAGACAAATTTATAATAAGAGCACAAGTAATAAGCATTCACAAATTCAATATTACTCACCTACTCCTACAATCTGAGTGGATTTTAAGAAAATTTCTCACACATTTTAAGAAGATTGGCTAAAAATCTAACTCACTATTTAGCTAATTCCAGAAACAGCACAACAAATTCAGGACAAAATTGAGACTTTGAAGCCGCTAGTGTTTGTAGCTTAGCATACAGTGTCAGAAACCCCACTGGCTTTTCTGTTTTTCTGTTTACTGGAAATCAATGAATGAGCAAAGTGTGTAATGATATAAATCCAGATTTGGCAAGATATTAACAAGTGGCTATAAGCTTCCCAAACTGAAGCCTTCAGGCATCAAACATGTCTGCACTGATTAATTACATTTGGACATCTGATGTGATTTCATTAAAAAAAAAACCTAGGGCAAGATCTCAACATGCTTTCCTGAGAGATTAATATAATGAAATGCTAAAGGCTAATTCCACTGACTTCCACAGAAACAAAGTCATTTAGAGTGCGCTTGAAATGAAATGGTTAATTGTATAGAAATTTTTAAACTCAAATTTATAGTTTAGCTTTTGGAAATGGGGGTCAGGATGCTGACAATGCAATTATAATAATTCAAAACCACAAATGAAAAGGGTTTAAGGATAAATTATTATTACAATAATAATAAGACATTGTTTCTGGAATATTTCCAATTATTATATATAATAGCTTTCTGTTAGACAATGTATTCATGCTTCAGACACCTAGTTCCTACCAGCACCACTGTGAAGAATAATGAGTGTATAAGAGTATAACATTTAACAACAGCCCACTCCAAATAACTGGTGCCAAATGGTGGAATTCATCTTCAAAAGGGTCAGGACATAGATTAGGTCTAGAACGACTACTGAGTATAATCTACATCCTCCTCATAAATCTCATTGTCATACTCCCTCACCGTTTCTTGCTTTTCATCTGCTTCTATATCTGATTGAACCTCTTCTTGCTCTCTAGTCATCACACCATTCACCATGTGTTCCTCCAGTTCCAAAGTCTCATTTTCAGAATCTATTCCCTCACTTTCCTGAGTCCCTTCAATAATTCCTCCCTCCAGTACTGGATCTGCTCGAGGTTTAGAGATTTGCTCTAATGTTTCTACACAATCCTCATTTTCTTGGCTGTCTTCAATGCATCTCAGTGGTTCTGCATCCATCTCTTGTTCTTCAAGCATTTCATTCGAGGACTCTTCCTCCACTGGACTCACTCGATGTTCCCGCTCCTCCTCTCTGCAGGTGTTTTCCACTCCTTCTGGTACATCTTCACCTGCTGCCTCCACTATCATCTTTCTTTCTATCACTTGATTGGTAAAAGCTCTTTGAAACTGAGCAGTCATGTTCCTAAAATACGCTTGTACATCAGACAAGATGATATTCAGGAGGTTTGTTTCCGCCTCAATCCTCAACACAGTCTCATATTTCTCTCTGATCTCCTTAGTCTCATTCTCGTGCTTCGCCTCAATTGCATTTCTCTGCTTGTCTATCTCCTTGGCCAGATTTTCAATCTCTTTCTCACCTTCCCTCTGTCTCTGTAAAGCTGCATTCAGCTGCACCTCCAGCTCACTTCTTTCTTCGTCAGTTTCTGCATGCTCCAACTCTTCCCCGAGTCCAGCCACACTCTGAGCTGAAGTCACAATTTTTTCATGCTCCTCATTAATCTGTTGTTTTACCCTCACAACGTAACTGAGAAAATCTTGTTCGAGAGCTTCTGTCCTCTCTTCCTCTTCTCTCACTCTTCTCTCCTCCCTTTTCTTGTGGATCCATCTCTCTATGTCCTCCAGCTGGTCCTTTGGGTCCTGGTACATTTTGCT
This sequence comes from Ladigesia roloffi, assembly GCA_037577295.1. NCBI lineage: Eukaryota > Metazoa > Chordata > Actinopteri > Characiformes > Alestidae > Ladigesia > Ladigesia roloffi. The sequence goes on along the minus strand of JBBKCR010000006.1, from coordinate 20,193,807 downwards.
CAGCATTTCCTCGCTTTTCTCCATGAGTTCTAAGATGGGAGGTCCTTGATGTACATTTACCATGGCTGGAATCATGGCATTCACTACGAGAATTGGGACACAAGCAGTTGTAACATCATGAAAGGTATATATTATAAATAATTGCTCTATATATGTACATATATGTACACATGTACAAAATAAATACAAATATATGAAGTTTTTTATATATATTATAGATTTTTTGCCACAATGTAAAGAAATGATCGGCTGAAGTTTTAAAAAGATTTCATTAATGTAATGTAAAAAGACATAAAAAAACTGGAATGGAATCATTATGATGTTTTTTAGTGAAACCCCACCCCCTTCCCA
>JBBKCR010000006.1:20169920-20183413 GCA_037577295.1 Ladigesia roloffi | reverse complement strand
ACACACACACACACACACACACACACACACACACACACAGACACAGATGATTTGAGTCTCACATTCTCATTCTCTTCATTGCCACACCCAAGGCAGATAACAAACCTTCCCTTGTGTGTTTCAGATAATTTCAGTTGTGTGCAGTGCCAGACATTTCATACGATGCTGACAGATTTTTACTTTTACAAAAAAAAAAACCATTCATGAAATGAGTTAGACGTTTACAACATTTTTTTTATTCGAAGACTGATTTTGAAAGTGTAAAATTGCCCTTTTAAATCCACCTCATGATTTAACACATTTTTAAATATGCATGCAGTGATGGACTAGAACATGAAGTGTGCTCTAAACCCTAAAGACAGAAGCAAAATATTTTGAACAGGTTCATATGCTCACATCTAGGTTTGACACCCACCTTCAGGTACATAATTACAAATGTGGGTTTCTGTATCCTCAAAAAAATTTTTTTAAATTAATTAATTAAAAAAAAAAACACACTAAACAATCACACCAAGAAGCTGCATTTAATTGCGGCGCAAACATTTCAAAGACCAAAAAAAAAGAACTTAAGAAATTAAAGTAAAGTAAAGTAAAGTAAACAAACAGTGTGAATTCTCTTTCCGCATTTAACCCATTCACCAAGTGTAGCAGCCAGGGTGTAGTGTGAGGGGACTCCCTGCTCAAGTGCATCACTATTAAAGTGAGCAATATCATTGGAGTTACATTTCTAATCAAGAACATGTCAATAATGTGACCTGAGCATATTCTAGTAACAGCCTCATATTTATCTTATCCCTATAAACAAATACAGAGCCTACTAGTGCCTGGATGTTGTTTGCATAAAATTAATCAATAAATGAATGACTTTTCTCCCCAGCAACTAAAGACTAGGACAGTAGCGATCACTGAGCAGTTCCCAAAATGCACTTATCAATTGCATGTTTCATAACAAATAGAGCATTATTAGCCCTGTTTACTTATGTAGTGCAGTCTGTGAAACAATAAATAAAAATCCCTATTGCTGTTCCAACATGTAAACATCTTGTTTCACATTGTTGCACATAATTTATAAACTACCAGATGTTTTGTCTGCTTTCACAGCACATACATCAACAGAACTGGTCCAGAATGACGTGGGATACAAACTGTGTTTCATTAATGTGCACTGTAACTTAAGAACATCTTACGCGCTCCTGTGAAGTTACTTTTTTAGAGATAACACTGTTGTAAAATGTCACAGAACTGTATTAATATTGTGGACTCAAATATCCCAATACAGCTGCAGGACATGTCGTACACACATATGTCCAGGTTCCAGTACAGTCGTTCTATTTCTAGGTGAAAGACAGGCTACATGACCCTCAGCTCAGGAGAGACAGTGACTAATAAGAGTTTTGAGTGATCACAAGAAGAAGAGCCTGAGCCTGCTCAGCTTGTTATGCTTGTTGCATTTACTTTGTTGCAATTCCTCTGTCTCCTGAAAACCAATCCAACTGAGGACAGTCAGGTTAGACATTGCGGATTCAAATTTCACTTCCTAAGTGGAAAAAATGCTGTAAAGCACTAGTCAGTTACTTACAGAATTACATTCTGCATCAATATGTAATTTCAATCACTGCTGCAGTATGAAAAAGGAGAGTATTTTTGCCAGTTAGGATATTTTTATGTAATATGTAGATTCACATCTGTGTGTTGGTGCATACAGAGGTATTTAGTCTTAAATTAATGTATGTATACTCCCACACTGCAGCAGACCAGCAAGGTAAACAGCCAACCATAACAATGTAGACGTCACCCCTCCACGCCCTTTGATAAAATAGGTTTCGTAGCAGCCTCTGCTTAAATCCCACACATCCATTCCCCTGCCTCATTCATACTGCAACTGATATTTCATCCTGAAATAAGATGTTCTGACATCTTTACAGAAAAGCATGTCTCTTATGGGAAACACACACACACCTCTGGTGTTCCTCCCTTGGATAAAACGGAAGCACACACAGACAGAGTGGAAAAAACCCTCTCAGCGGATACCTTCACATCCAGTCACGTAACTATGGCAACGGAATGTCTCTATGGCAACAAGAGGGGTCTCTTCTCACAACCCTAAATTATCTGGCCCAAAAGTCACCCACAGGAAACTACCTAAAAGTGTTTGGAGATCTGGCAGTTCTAAAAAACAAAAAAATACCAAACAAAAACAAATGTAAACAGAGCTCTGTGCGGAAGACACTGGTAATCTGGGCTTAGATCGCCATTTCCTAAACCTGCTTCTGGAGTCTCCCTGAACTGAACATTTTCCAGCCAACCCACTTTTCACTCAGGGTAGATATTATGGGCATTGCAATTGGTATTATGGTGAACCCCCCCTTTTTCCCTGCACTAGCTATCCTGACCCTTTGGGGACAAGTCAAATTCAGTTCAGTATTTTCTATAAAACTATTTGGGCTGGAAACTCTAATCTGCATATTTGAAAGTGCCCTCCATTTATGATCAAACTGAAAAATAATAGTTTCTATAAATATACAGATGTAGAAGTCACAAGAGTATCCAGGTCTTATGTAAGAAGAACAACAGACCACAACATGTGCCTGCATCATGACCTACATCTATTAACAGTAAGAATTACTTTAAATATTAGATGAGTCCAGGCATAAACCATTTCAATGATTAATAAAGGTAGAACTAAGAACAGAATACTTGTTCAACCGGCCGGGTGAAACAGTCCAGGCCAGCAGGACCCAGGTCAAAAAAGAAGCTTTATAGGGGTTAAGGCTTTGGTGGATTTGCTTAAGGAGGCTACAGAATTAAAAGACTAAATGAGTCCTGTCATGAAGCCGGGTGGGCATAAAACTTGACACCCAGTCTTTCTGACAATGGATGCAAGCTCTAAATACGTTAGTACAAATTTTGTTCTGTTTTAGTGTGATTTTCACCTAAAGTAGTAGTTTGCTGGCACATTTTTATTCCTGATGAAGGAAAGGCGCCAACAAAATGCACTCAGTCCGTTGATAGCTTTGGGTGCCGCATCTCGTATTCAAAAATTATGAGAAAAAGTGACCTAACTTGTGTTCAATAACTCTCTCACAGTCACTTACTGGTCTGCAACTGAAATAAGACGAAGGAATTTTGACATTTATCTGCTGGCCGTTGATCCAGAGCTCCGAATGGACTGAGCTGGTCAATGTTAGCCTCTCAGCTAACAGCCAGCCTCTCCTCAGCAGGAGGCACGGATGCAAAAATCGCGACATTTATATAAAACTGAACAGACTACCACTTATGAAATACACAAAAGGGCAAATAAGAATAATGAACGCATTAATTACCCTACCTGTAATCCAGCAGACGTGCCTCTTTGCAGAATAATTCGGGTTTTATTTGACCACCCCCAGAGCATCAACTGACGTTCCCAGCATCAATCGAACCAAGCTCTTTAGACCACTGAATGAATCGATTCTTATGAACCGATTCTATCTTCATAAAAATAAATGACTATTCGTAAATAATATGGCCAAAAGTATCGGGACACCTGATCATAACACCAACAGGAACCGTAATGGCATTGCTTTCAAATATATAGACTTTAATGTAGAGTTGGTCTCCCAAACTTTCACTCTTCTTGGGAGCCTTTCCACAAAATGTTGGAGTGTTTTTGTGTGAATTTGTGTCCATCCATTCTGTAGAGCACTTATAAGGACAGGGACTGATGACTGACGAGAAGGCTCAAGTCACAATGTCCATCAGGATTCTCCCAAAGATGTTGGATGTGTTCGAGTTCAGGGTTCTGGGCGCGTCAGTCAAATTCTTCCGCAACGAACTTTTCCTGACCATGTCTCTATGGAGCTTGCTTTGTGCCATGGGACACAGTCATGCTGGAACATAACAGGTTCTTCCCCAAACTGAGTCCACAAATTCGGAAGCATGGTGTTGTCCAAAATGTCTTGGTATGCTGATGCATTAAGGTCGCCCGTAACTGGAAGTAAGGGGCCACGTTTATTATATAATCAAGATGGGCGTCACAATATTTCTGTCCATATTGTGTAGACTACAAGGGCTAGAAAGGTGGATTTAGCTTAGCGATTCCTTTGAACTATACAATTTCAGTGAATCAAGTGTATAAGGCAACAACTCATCCTTGCCTCTTTCTAAACCACTCTCTATTATACTGTACACACGGTATGCTTAAACGTATGGCATTGTACTATTTTTACGCCTCTTTTAATGTAACTATTCGGTTTGGGACACAGCCATTCACTTATAAAGCTGAACTTGTGTACTCGAATGATTCAATGGGAGGTAAGGGGAAAAAAGAACGATGTTCTCTAAGCTATGCGATCTATGCACACAAACATTTAAACGGCATTTTGTCACAATTTAACTAAATAAAAGCGAAAAATATGGCCTTATTCAAAAACCTTCTGCTTTGCCTCTTTCCGTTTTGTGTTTGTAATATATTTAGCGAACATGATTTGAATCGAAACGAGGAACTATAATGAATTGGAGTTCAGTTCACTGAAACTGTCGGTTCAATGGAATCAGTTCAGCAACTTGAATCGAGCTTTCAATTGGCTTAGGCGGACCCTATCAAGAAGTGCTAGTATCTGATTGGACAATAGGCCTGGTTGACGGCAAGCTTGACCAATAAAAAACTACGAAGTTTCACGCAGTGAGACTCTTTTACATAATATTATAATATAGGACAAAGGTCATTTCCTTAGTCTGACCGCACTGGTGCAGCTGGTTGCATGTTTTCAACTAAATTTGCCTACTCAGAAGATATTAGAAGGGTTTAGAGGTTTAGGGCAGATTTAACCACAGTTGTACGACTTTAAAGCTCCCTTCAGTTCCATAACAAAATAAACAGTATGCCAACTGACCTGCATGTTATTTTGTCAGTTATGAATATGAGCATGTTACTTATTGGGGTATTTGCCCCCACAAACAAACAAAAAGTATGCAGTGTTTTACAACACTATCTAAGCTTACAGAAACAAACACATGAAACAACTGTTTGTTCAGCTGGGCTGAATTAGGTCAATTATCTAAGTTACAGTAGCCTGGATATGGATAGACAAGCCATCCTGAAATGAAAGTCTTGTAACGTTAATGAATACTAAGTAGATACTTAGATGACTTTACTGGCAACACCATGAAAAAGGGGTCAGGATCCAAATGCAAAGGACTGAAATAGAACTGAAGAAATAGCAAGATGCTTTAAATGAGTCTATGTGAATTTTATGAATATAATGCACATAAGAGCTTCCACTCTTCTTGAAAGGCTTTCCTTGAGATTTTGGAATTTCTGTGAGAATTTGAGCCCATTCATTCTTTTGGACGAGAAAGTCTGGTTCGCAATCTCCATTCCAGTTTATCCCAAAGGTGCTGAATGGGGTTGAGGTCTTGGTTCTGTGAAGGCCAGTCATGTTCTTCCATGATTAATCCATTCAATCATGTCTTTATGGAGCAGTAATTCTGAATTAGAAAACTGTGTCCACAAAGTTAGAAACATGGGGTTGTCCAAAATGCCTTGGTATGCTGAAGCATTAAGTCTGATTGGAAGAAAGGTGGACACTGGAATTCAGTAATTAAGAGGGCTGTCCCAGTACTTTTGTCCAAATTATGTACATTGAAGAAAGGAAATGTGACCAGTTAATGTTCACCCCTTTAAGTGGATTTGGTAAAACTACACGGTTCTGGATGTTTTTTAGAACCTCAGGTGAAGTTGATCCTTGAGAATATCTTTAATCAGATGACAAACGACATAATGCTGAACGTTTGCATATTTTTAAAAAATGTGGATTTTTATCAACACTGGGTGGCGCGATTGGGTAAAATAGGCCACTCAAATCACGTGACAACGTAGAGCGGTTCTATCCATATGATGTATGTGCTTCTATCTGTATTGGACAAACCCCGCCTCCAATGCATGTATTTGTTGTTGGAACAAAATTTTGGCCAATCAAATTCCGCATGTGTAATGCTAGTAGCTAATCACAGGGCGGCAGGCGGATAAATGGAGTCTTTTCTGTCACACATCTCCTGCCAGTTTAAATAATAATCTTATGTTTTTTTTTCTTTCTTTGTGCTTATGGTTGTGCTGAAACATTTAAAACCCTGAACTAAAATCATTTTGTAATTCTAATAAATAGCTTAGAGAATTTTGGTCTATCTTACTGTGGAAGAACCCAGGTCCAACAAACCTCCACCAAACCCGTTTTTGCGTTTTACTTAAAGCCACCTCAAATGACAGTATCAGAGCTTTACCAGAATATTTGTGACCCAATAGTTTTCCCCAACCTAGTGAATTTTATAACGAGAGCATTAGCGGATCCATTCACGTGGTCAGGTATGTGCCTCGGAAAACAGATGAACCTCTTCGTAGCCCAACATGAGGCTATAATCTGGTAGTGGCATGAACTCTGTGCATTTTATCACTGCGAACAACTCCATTTCTGTATAGGAAAGATAAAAAGGCTTTTATTATCTCCCAGAACTGCCGACCCTTGTGTGAACCTGCCCCCATTGGCCTTACCCAGTGTCGTGCTTTTACTCTTAATCAAATTCAGTGTTTACCATGAATAACTGCAGTGATTATTGTTCTAACCTGTATGCCCTTATTAGATACACTAATTGCTTACAAGATGGTGGTGCTGCCGGAAGGGGCAGAGGGAGAAAGTGGCAGGGGATACCAAGTAAAATTCAGGCTGGTATCGACGATACTAATCCGATACCGATATTTTATCCTAAAATTTTACATATTTGAAAAATCAAAATAAAGAGTAATGTGTTTCTGATTATCTCCATAATAGATAGAAGACGTCAGAATATTTGATCTTGTTGTTTAATTATGAAGAATTATCATGTCAAGAAATAAAATGAATCTGAAAAATATTAAACATTTACACTTTTCCCCATTCATGACACATGGCTCTCAGATATTATTGCAAGAGATATATACAGCCGTATTTCTCTATTATGGAAGGCAGTAAGTAGTTTCTTCTTATTTAGACGATCCCAATAATATAGTTACTTTCCACTGAATTCCTGTTAATGAAAAACTCCACATTTACCCCAAATGACTAAAATATCAATATTTTAATGCAAAAATCGATACTACAACATCAACAACCGGTATTGTAAGAATCGATATTTCAGTATCGATCCGCACATCACTAGTTTACTCTACCCAGGGCCTTCAGAAGACCTTCAGAATCAATTTTGGCATTAAAAAAATATTACAAGACTGCTTTCAGTGTAAGACTTTGAGCAGCTCTGTGAAAAGAGTTTTTTTGGCATGTTGGTGTGATGCACAAGCTGCTGTTCCATAAAATACTAGCAGCTACATTTCTGAGGTGGGGGGCTTCCCCCTTTGTGCTTAGATGCAAGGCCCTCAACTCTCTCCCTCCCCCTTACATGAATACAAGGGTTGAGATTAATTCCACATGAATATGTCATTGTTAAAGGGGATTGTTTTCTGCATAAACAAATGTTTAAAACATTATTCAGATTGACGTGATTTGAAAAGGACCTTCCAAGTCAAGATGGTTTCCAAGTTAAAATTTGCGAACAAAGAGTGAAACACCTCTAAAAGCCATGTCACAGAACATTAGTGGTCATTAAGTCGGCGAAGAAAGCATGTTTGAAATTCCCCACTATTTCATCATTACTTACTTTTGTGGCTATTTTATTAAAGTAGCTTTGAGGCCCACAATCCCCACACACAACACTCTTTACCCATAAATCATCACAAGCATCATTGCTTTATTTATAACTGTCTTGTGTTTTACCCCTTCTCCTTCCAAATCATTTTTCTGGAGCAAAACAGTTGTATTTCTCATCCTCTCCCAAAATCTGCATGAGTGTTCTTCATAAATTGTGTTTTTCAGCCTTCTTCATAGTATCCATGTCCTCTCTGGTCTCACAGGACTCTCCCTTCATTCCCTCACCTACATAACACTGCTCTGTTTGACTCAGGGCCCAATAGGTCAAATGTGTGGTTCAAGCGGCTCCAGGCTTCCGCAACGGCTGTTGTTCTCCTTAGTTTGCACACAGCCCTTGGCTAGATCTGGACTTTGTCTAGATCTCAGTGGACACTATGGAGGTGGCCTATATCAGACCTAGCTTGAGATAGGACCTGCTAAATTCAGGTAAAGAAGATCCCTGTTTTTTTCTTTTCCTACAGGGATGAGTGTGGGCCACCAGAGGTAAACAAGGTTATAAATGGTCCTGGAGTACTTAGTGTGATTCATCATTATATTATATTTGTGGAAAGAGAGAGAATGGTGGTGTCACCTTTATAATATGTGTTGAATACAGAATCTGTGAATAAAGCTAATAAACCCAAACATGAATAAACAAATGCGGAACAAAACACATAGCAGACACAAAAAACAAACTTCATTGTTTTTATGATTTAATTAGTCCTTATCCATAAATGGTTTGGTAAGAGCTAGTGTAGTCTTGGACTCGCTAGTGTAGGCCTAAGACTGGCCTTTACGTGTGAATAGCTGCACCATATAAAAGAGAGGACTCAAAGTGAGTACAAGAAGTATCGACATATCTAGGTCTATGAAGGCATCTTGCTGAATGCCTCGAATTCTTTACATGAAGTACCAAACGCGATACCAGACAACAGGGTTCTCATCCCATCTGGTTGGATGCTATGCTCCAGAAAGTACTGCTCCCAGCAGAAATTATTCATCTAGACACCTGCTTGGCCAGGATGCACATAGATACTTTCTCTCTTTTGAATACAAGGTTTTAGCCATTCCAGGGACCAGTGGGAGCCATAACTCATCCAAGTGAATGAGCCTTATGAAGATTGCCCTAAAATGATGTGGCATGATTTTTAAACGACTTCAGACGAAAATCTGTGCCCACATTTTGTGGACTCCATTTGACATTAAAAAAAATTATTATGCGTTTTGAGTCAAACAGGTCTGCCTGGGCCTCCACCATTCATTGCACTGATGTGTGAAAAAGAAAAAAATAACAAAAGAATACTTCCCATGTGTTAACATTTAAGGCTAGATTTGCTGGGGGGGTTTTAAAGCCAGATCTAATTAAAAGTGCTAGTCATTATAACAGTGTGTAGCCAACATCATTAGTACTGGGACACTTACCAAGTACTTTCTGTAGCTCCTCACCGGCTTAATCATATCGTAGTCACACGCCGCAAACCAAGCTGTCTGTCAGTTTGGTTCTTGCTTTCTAAAAGATATTTTAGGGGTTATGACCTGTGTTTAAACACAGTGTGAATCTGCAGGAAAAGGGTTTCTCTGTGCTTTAAATACTAGCAAAGTGTCCAGAAATTCATTTTAATTGTAATTTAATGTTGAAAAAAAAGAAACAGTTAAGTTGATTCATCCAACAATGTGCTATTGAGTTTAGTTTCATTAAAAAAACTGTCCATGCTATGATCTTTTCTGTGGTTCTTTATGGATGGGAGTAAAAAAGCAGGACATTATTCATGCCTTTGGACACAATGTTTTTTGAGGAGTTTTCAGAGAATCTACATAGCAAAGGAATCAAACAATTGAATCCTTGACCAAGTCAAACTTCACCTTTCCTGATGCTGGGGCTCTAATTTTGGACATATTACAGAAATAACTTCTTCATTGGAAGTACAAATATGCTTGGAACATTTCATGGGTAAAATAATAAAATAATCTCCAGAAACAGGATGGATGGTGGCAATTAGAAATCAAGACTTAGCCATTAAGAACCCTGAAGGACAGGATGTTCTGGAAAAACAGTATCAATATGGACGCCAGGAGTGTGAATTGTAAAACAACTAATCTAATTGATCTAATTGGAATAACGATCTACAAATAAATCACTGTGTGCTGAAATACCAGAGAAGATAAAGAGGAAAATGTCTTCTTTAAGAAAGCAGTGCATGTGATTTCTTTCAGTCAAGTAATAATTTATTCTACTTTTATCTCCTGCGGCTGATTTAAAGTGCAGCCCCTGGAGGACTCTCTCTCACTCACTCACTCACTCACTCAGTCACTCGCTCACTCACTCTCTCACATACACACATACACACACACACACTTCAGTAAAGGCCTTCCTGATGTTTGGGTTGAAATAGTGTCAAACCATAAATAATTTCATTATTACGTATACGGACAGAATAGTCTTTGACTTAACATGGACACGCTGCATTGCATGACTGGCCAGTCCTTCTGCATTCCTCTTCATCTGTAAGGTCTTTGATTGTAGTGCCTTTAGTAATCTTGCATTTGAAGCAGGTCTTGAAACAAAGAGCTGTCAATTTTTGGCCATGGTTGGTAAGATATGCTGTGTGGAAAAGCCCTGTAAACGTCCAGCCTCTGTCTTCGTCTGCCCAAACAGAAACTCTGTGTCCAACTCACTGCCTTTTAAAACAAAGGTGGTGAGCTCACGATAGAAAGTTTACTCTCATTGTGTCTCCCTCTCTTGTTCCTCAGACGGAGGTGGACTGTTTGATGCTGTGGAAGCTGAGGCGTGAAGGCGAGGTGGGGAGGGACATCGCCCTGGCCACTCGTGTACGAATGGAATGTTTGTCCTGCCAGCGGTGCCATCTCTTACGTATTGCCAAGCGTACCTGCATAAACACACACACACACACACGCCCATTACCATATAAAATATAGATATTTGCTGTTCAAATATTTATCCTTCCCATTCAAAGGTTAAATGGAGACATTTATTGAGCATACATCTTATTGGGTCTGTATGGATACCCAGGGTTTCTGAAGATAAGTTCATTTTTATTTAATCGTTTTATCATGATTGCTGTAATCTGGAGGTATTGTATCAGAACCAACAGTCGATTTGTCATTGGAATCACAATAATACAAATATTTTTTTCCTTGGCCATATATTTCATTTACTAATTAATGGAAAACAGGCTTGATTTAAAGAAATAAATTCAGACACATTTTGATCAGTCTACGTCTTACACAAATACACAATTGGAGACGGTAGTGTCCTCAAAATCACTCTGAAATCACTCTTCATTATTTCTAAAAGCATCCTTTGGAAAGAGTAATACGGCTAGTCTATACAGCAGAGTCCTAAAACACTTTCGTCATCAGAAAGTTCTGGCAGCAGAATAAACATGCCCAGATTGCTACCTAGGCTACGGTCAGTGACTGCTATGAAACAAAAGAATGAAGTGCTATAAAACAATTGCTGATTTATGTTTGTGCTTGTATTAAGGGTGGAGAGCATACAGAGGACTGCGCTGTGCTTACCTCGCTGTTCAGAAAACAGTAGAACACAGACACAAAGAAACCCTGGGAAAAACAAAAGAAAAAAGAAATAAGCAATAAGGGGAGAATGCACAGAATGGAAAGATCCATTGCTTCTTTGCTGAACTAATGTCTAATAATAATAATAATAATAATAATAATAATAATAATAATAATAATAATAATAATAATAATAATAATAATAATATTTATTATTATTATTATTATTATTATTATTATTATTATTATTATTATTATTATATGAATGCCCTTTGCTTGATTTCTAGTGCAGCTAGGTACAGATTACCTGAAAGGACTGGAGGAAGGAATTGAAGTAGATGAAGACTATTTGGGAGATCTCATCCTCTCCTGGATTCACAAAAAACAGCATGTATGTAATCCCTAGCAGAGGCAATAGCACCAGTGTGGCCTTCACTGCCTTCCTAAGGGGTTGGAGACAAAGCAGAAAATAAAAAGACATACCTACAAATTTCAGTTTGTAATAAATATTTTCAGTCACATGAAAGCAATTTGCTGATGTATAAATATGACTTACAGAGAATAATTAGGGAAGGCAGAAAGATGAATTTTTAAACTGTAGGTAATTTGAAAAACACTGAGAAATCTGTAAATTATAATAACTGACATATGTATAAATAAAAGTTTTTTTTTCAAACAAATAAAAACTAATATCCAGATTAATAACTTTTTATTACTATTTATTATCAGTTGGTTAAGATGTCAGTATGAAGAGCTCATTTAAGGGAGCAGTGTTTGTGTAAGAGTACTAAATCATGTGTACCTGTACTGGATGGTCTCTGAGGTGGTGGAGGCTCGTAGTTTGGTCATGAGAATCCTTACAATGTTGAAGAGGAAGATGAAGTTTATCTGTGGGACATTCATTATTAGATTGGAGAGAAATGTAGAATGATGGCATGGCTGTGTGTGCTGATCCACGGAGAGAATCATGTAATCAAAGTCTTCTCACCATAAGCACCAGTATCATGGGGCCTTGATAGATGTAGTCTGTATACACGCCTGCTTTCTTCCCAAACCAACACCTGATAATAAAAATAGAATTAAATAATGAAGAAACATTGAATGATTCAACAACATTCTTCTGATATTAGATGGGCAAAGTGATTTTATGAATTGGTGACTTGGAAGGAAAACATGTGAAGAGCTATAAAAGACACTCAGACACAAAATATTACCCAAACTAGAATGGATTGCACTTTCAGGAAAATACATGTGTCAGGTTCTTTAGCTTTAGCTCCAGCTCTCTAAATTTATGGCCCCCTACTGATTACTTTTTTATTAAAGCATGTCTTAACCCTGAAGATGTTACTAATAATTCACATTCACTTTCTACGGCATTAGATCTAGCTTCTACTTTCGCATGAGGTTCATGTTATGCAGGCACAGCTGATGTATTTTGTATGAAATCCTCCTTTAAGGCATATGTGCCAAATCCCCAAACCTCTGTTATATTATTTACACCACATTTTATTTATAATTGAATAACTGGGTGGCCCCTTTTTCCCCATTTCCATTCTTTCAAAGGAGATGTTCTTCTGGGAAAACAAGCACTGCTTTAATGTGCTGCTTTCTCATGTTAGTATTGACACTAATACGTTCAGGAAGACTATTGATTTGTAATACAATTATCCAGTTTTCTAGGGGTTGATTGAATATATTTAATTAATGAAAAGAAAATGCAGTTATCTACATTTCAATGTAATGAGCTGCAAATGTAATATGATTAAACCCAGCATAAACACAACACACTTTTCTTCATGGTTACTACAGGCAACATTTTACAACAGGCAATGGGAGGTTTTTATGGTCATTGCAGAAGCATCAGAAAGGGACATGTTAAAATTAAATAAATAGGTAATTAAATCTTATTAAGTAAAAGTGCATGAACTTATCATCAGGTAAACAACCCTATTTGGGTTGGACAGGTGATCTGAAACAGACTGAACCAATGTTTCTATAACGGTGGCTGTCTTTGGCCACCGTCATATGTGTTTGGTTTTCGGTTTGGGTATTTAGAAAAAGAGGGACTTATATTTTGACACGTGTTTTGGTTTGGATGTTTGTCACGTGTCTTCAGTGTCTTCACCTGTGCCTTGTTTGTGTCTAGTTTGGTTTTGTATTTAAGTGCTGGTTTGTCTCTGTTCTTGTTATCTGTGCATCGCCTCACTTTACCCTTCCTCTGTTTGTATCCTGTCCTGTTTGTGAAGTTCCCTGTCGGCC
>JBBKCR010000006.1:20147963-20169820 GCA_037577295.1 Ladigesia roloffi | reverse complement strand
ACATCCTAAGAATGCTTGAAGTTCAGGTTAAAAATTTGGTGAGGCATGTAGAAGGAGCTGAAATAAGAGGGCAACATGAGGGTTAGCTTTATACTTTATATATATTAGAGTGATACATTACCTACTCAGTGACCAAATCATTAGAAATGCTGAACTAGATAATGCAGTTTGTTTGTTTGTTTATTTATTTATTTATTTGTTTATTTAGTTATTTATTTCATAGCCCTTTTTCAGTGGTCAGTGGCCTGAACACATGGCTTAATATTTTTTGAAGCTGGTGTGTATAAAACTCCAGCAACACCATTGTGCCTGATACACACATACCAGCACCACACGCATTACCGTGTCAGTGTCACTTTACTGAGAATGGCCCACCACCCAAATAAGATCTCGTCAACAGCAGTCCTGTGATCAGACGATGACCAGTGATGAACTGGGATGTTGACAGATTGTTAATGGTATGTTTTAATTGTATATCTACTAAGTGCAGCTTTAATGTAGGTGTGACCTTATAGTCACGAGTAAGTGCTTTTTTTCTAAAACACTGAGCAAATGTTTTTTTTAGGCAGGGAATGCTTGATTGCTTTCTCTCTCTCTTTTGCTCTCTCTTTCTCTTTCGCTCACACATTCACTCACACACATAAAGCCTTCAGCTGTGCATCTTCTGGACACTACCTTTTCCTTCTACTGTTTCCATAGCAACAAAAACATTATAGTTCCTTTTGTTTTTGTAATCTTTATGCTTAAAGAAAAATTCTACCAATACCTGTAAATGTTTGTTGTTTGCTGTTCAATGATCTACATAAAAGTAAATAAACTTAAAAATTCTGAAATCTTAAGAATGAAACTAAAATTCAGACGTTAGATATGTAACACCATGTACAGGCCTCTATGTCAGAAGCCAATAGTCATTCAAACTGTTTTGCCAAAAACTTTTCTCAGCCTGCTCAAACCTCATCCTGCTTTGCATTAAGGTGGTGCAGACTTGTGCATACGGTTTAGTTCAACTTCAGTTGTGACAGAAACTGATTTAAGTTCAGGATTTGTACTCCTGAGGGTGTTTGTGAAAACAGACCCTGTTGCCTAAAATGGCTGCCTGAAGCAATAGGAAATGCTTTATTCATTTAGCTCACATTCACAAGCCTGCACCACCCTAATGAAGAGCTGGATGTGTTTTGAAAAGGTTTAAGGATGTATTAACGGCAAATATTTAGGTGAAATGTACTTTTTGTTTGTTAACAATGTTAGCCTTTTAGCTAAAGTAAAGGAGAAATACTCCAAACATGTCTTGGGCCAATATTTTCCTTTAAGAGACACCACAGTTCTGCAGTGCACTGTAATGTGTCTGATGACATTTTTGTTATTCTACCGAACTCCAGGTGGGCGGAGTCAGCCATGGCTGCACATTCCAAGGCGGAGTTTGCAGCTGAACAGCTCTTTCTCAGAGATGACTGCAGTTTTGACAACTGCCAGAGTTTTAAGTGAAATCAGCTCCTTCCCCTACCTCCTGGCCCTGGAGCTCAACAACACAGGTCATACATCACGCAAAGAGACCATTAGAACTACAGCCACATTTCTAAAAATGCTGAAATTTTACAGAAACTCTGTGTCAGCTTGTGTGTGTCTGTGTGTGTGTCTCTGTGTGTGTGTGTGTTTGTGTAGGAGGAGAAAACAGCTGGACTGACCTGACAGCAGTAGCAGCGGTCAGCGCTCAGCTCTTTGACCATGAGGGGCGTGCGATTCAAGTCACCGAGCCCATTCATGTGTCTGTTCCTCTGCCTTCTGATTCACGCGTCCGGTCGCCCACCAGCGTTCCTGTGTGGGTGTATGACACTAAGACAGGTACAAACTCACTAATGTTCCAATACTGAAATCTTGCACACACAAGGTCAAACTAGGCTTTTGTATGTGTGAACCTGTACAGCACGTTCATCCTGTGTGTACTAGGGGGGGGTTTGCTTTTATAAATGCAGAATATACTGAACATATGTAACCACACCAGGACAAGACTCCTGCGCTTTTCTCTTAGAAATAGAAATTATAATTGAAGTAAATTACTTCACTCAAATATATTAACAGTATGTCTTTGTATGTGTCGCTGCAATGTGTTCGTGACAGTCCAGGGTGTAACCTGCCTTTGCCCATTGCAGATGGGATAGGCTCCTTGTCTTATTATTTGTAAATGAAAATTATACTGAACAGTTGCTAGGTTAACATATACAAAAAAGTTAAATTTAAACAAAACCACCCCCTGTCCCAAATATTACACCTCCACCCCTATCATGACAGATATATTATGTCATCACCACCCACCCCACCCCATCAACACACCTCGACAAGAGAAAATGTGTTCCTGCAGATATGAACGTGAGAGTTTTTCTGTTAATGTCAGTGATTCAGGATGCTTTATTAATTTACAGGCCTGTGGGTGAGGAATGGGACTGGATACATTAAGAGAGATGGATCTCATCTCACATTGGACTTCATGGCCTCACGGCTTGGCTATTGGATAGCGGCCTTCCCCTCTTCATCAGGTAATGTCGATCCTCACACATACTTGGATAGCCATTAAGCACATGTCATATTTTTCTGAATGTTTATCCAGCATGAAACATTTTGGGGCCTGCCATAGTCCACCTGACACCTGTGTTGGACTTTGTGATAATGCATTAAAAACACTGCAGTTGTACATGATAGATTAATAACATACTTTAACTGCTTAGTGATGTTACTGAGTAGATTGATACTGTGAATTTAATGGAATAAGATTGTATAGAAGTATTTGGCATTAATCAAATAATTGATATGTAAAGTCTTATTCCATAAGAACAGCAGGTGTGGTACTAGGGTACAACAAGGCTTCCCCAGCAATAGCAGCATGTCTGACCAAATTGGTATTGCACTTTAGGGTCTGGTTTGTCTCATCCTGGTCTGAGGGACATCACAGCCTACCATACACTCTTTCTGCTCTCCATACTGGGATCTCTGGCCCTCCTTGTACTAGTACTGCTCTGCGTCCTCCTCTACTATTGCAGGTCAGTGTATAATTTGTACTTTTAACTTTGCTATTCTTTGAATGAAGGAATGTCCAACCATTTATAAAAACGCTTATGGTGAAAGCATTCCTTAGACAAAACACATACAAAGACTTCAACAAGTAACATCTAATGTCCCACTTTCTCTCTCTGTTTCCTGTTGTTTGTCTGTCTAACAATACGTTCCAGGCGGAGATGTCTGAAGCCTCGACGGCAGCAGAAACAAGTCCAGGCCTCGTCTACTCTGAGTGGCTCCAAACGGGACCAGGGCACCTCAACATCTCGTCTCAACCTCATTTGTGGCAGCCATGCTGAGTCTGCTGCCACCAATGGTGATCTGGACGCCAGCAAACCTGACACCTCTCCATCCCGTGAATACAAGAGTGCGAGGGACGAATTCTCCAAACATGTCCCAGCACATAAACTCCGGCATGCGTCCAAGAGTAAGCAGTCGAAGGGGGCCCGCGGAGGAGGTGAAAGCTTCCCGATGAAGGTGCATCGCTCCACAGACACAAGCAACCTTGACAACACCCTCCTCCATGACGAATATGGCCGCAACTACAACTCAGATGACAAGGATCATGAGTACCGTCGCAGACACGTCGTCAACGACAATCGTGGCTACACGGCAGATCCACCATCTCCGCCCATTTCAGACAAGCCCCCTGAATACTCACAGGTTTCCCAAGGCTCAGACCTTCTTGCCCGTCCAACGTCACTGAACACACAGCCAGGCCAGATAATATTTTGCAGCTCTTTGGATCAAATGACGGAGAACATGTACCGGAGCATGGTTCCTACCTTGGTTATCCCAGCACACTACATGCGCCTGTCATCTGAGTTCAATGCCTCAGAAGGTGCAAAGGATGGCCAGAACCAAGCTGAGAGGGAGGCCCAAGGAGGGGCAGGTAACGGTGTCAATGGTGGGATCCAGATCCAGGGCCAGAACCAGGGATCAGGTCAGATGCAAGCCCAACCTGGGGTCGGGTCGCCAGCTGGCTCGGATGACAACATGTGGGCTTCTGGAGGATCATCAGCACCTGTCCACATCCCAGTGCTCTTCAATGACTCCACCATGGCACAGATGAACGGAGAGCTCCAAGCACTTACAGAGAAGAAGCTTCGAGAGCTAGGTGTGAAGCAGCACCCCCGTGCTTGGTTCATATCGCTGGATGGACGTGCCAACGCTCATGTGCGCCACTCCTACATCGATGTCGGCTCAGAGCTTGGCCACAGTGGGGCAAACAGCAGCAATCACAGCGCTCAGAGCACCCTCAGTGCCCCTGCTGGCAGCAGTAAAGATTGCAACCTTGATATAAATCTCCAGGAGACCCTACGTGAGCGCAAACATGCCTCCGGAAGAAAAAGTAAAGAGGAGCGGCACGGGAATGGACGAAAAGGGCATGGAGGGAACAGCGCTAGCGGTGGGAAGCACTATTCAAAACTGCCTTACCATGACCCTCTGGATCTCAGTGGTGGTGTCGGGCGCATGGGGGCGGGATCACCGCTGGAAAATCCGCTGACTCCCCTTCTGGATGATGGTCCTGAGGAGCCCCGAGGGTCAACGGTGCCTAGAAGGGGTCGCAGCCGGGGAAACAGCTCACGTAGCAGCAACAGTGAGACCCAGCGAGACTCCGTTACCAGCCCAGAAGACGAAAATGACCTGGATGACAAAGATGAGAACAAAAAAAGTCCATGGCAACGTATTGAGGAACGACCACTCATGGTGTTCCATCCCAAGAAATAAAATGGCAGAACGTACAAAGATCAAGTCTCTACAAATTAAACACACACAATGTGTTTAAATAGTTATTATCAAAGGTTTGCCTTACCAGCAAACATTTTCAATAACAAATATAAGAATAATTTCAAACTGAACTGACACATTCTTTAAATATGCTCAAATGTGAAGATGGGACTGAGACCGAAGCAGTCAGACATGTTGGGGCTTTTATCACAGATATACAGCTGGAGTTTTTTTTACTGTTGGTACAAGGGAAATAGTCATAAATGCACATCATATGGAGAGAAAAAGCACAAGATGGTCCTGGTCCAGAACAAGAGAACACATTGCAGGAATCATCTGTTTACAGTCAAATTAAGTGGGGCATTTTCAAACAAATCACTAAAGTGCACCTCAAATTTCTTCAGTTCCTTTTCAATTTACATTACATGGTGGTCAGTGTTGAGCTGGCATTTCCACTGATAAAAAGCTCGGGTTTCCTTGAAAATCAACATTTGGATGATCCTGGTGAAGGTGGCTTTGGAGAATGGACCAAGACGTCATGTGACATAAACTGTCACAAGATGACTTGTGATGTAAACTGATTTTGGAGAAGTAGAGTTTCTACCACGGAACCTGATGTTGAGTTTTCAGAAGATGTTTCCTGATGTTCTAATGCAGTATTCCTCTGTACCAAAAACTTCTCACCCCTTTTCTTATCAAGCCACGTTTTTATATATATGTACACAGCATCCCAATACCAACAGGAACCAGTATGTATTCCTTTACTCATAACTTTTAGTACTCATGGATATACCATACTCAAAACAACTGCGTAAATAAACCGGTATTAGGGTGGTGGCAGCATTGTGTCTTTCAAGATGTTACAGTGTAAACAGTGAGCATTAAATTTACTATAGAGGTATACATTTTAACATTCCATTTCAGACATTCCAAATTACAGCACTTGCTTATGTTACTGACCTATGTTTTGACATTTATTTGATAATTACAAAAACTGAAAATATGTATTTTATGTGAGCCGTGGTGGTTCTGATTTATGGGTCATCCTTTCTAACTGACCTCCATCCTGTTTTGCAGGTTCTTACATAATAGTGAATTATGTTACTGACCTAGGCTTTGTATGTTTTGACATTTATTTGATAATTACTAAAACTGTCGAAAATATGCATTTTATGTCAGCCATTGTGGTTGTGATTTATGTGCCATCCTTTCTAACTGACCCCCATCCTGCACTTTCTTACATAATGGCAAGTTCTGATAGGAAATAGTGAGACATAACCACTGAATTGTGTGCTATTTCATTTGAGGAATAATGGTTAATGTGATGTTTTGAATTTGAAATACTGCTTCTTTATTATTCTTCAAGCTCAAATTGACTGTGTTAAATAGTGGAGATGAATGTATGGCTCCTTACCCTGATGTGATTCTTACTGCATCTGTCCCAAAGTCTTCTATTTTCACACATTTGGGTAGAGAGTTCCTCTTTAACACCTGTTGGGGTCCTGTTTATATGTATAATAGCATATATGTGCATGCGATATGTAGAATAGGACGAAAGTTTGTTTTATGACTGAAGACAAAACATGATCTTGTAGAAAAAAACGAGATCACTTTATGTGGTACAGGGAGTGATGTGATACTCACTCATTCTGCCATGCTAAAGTGTGTTATGCTACTTTTGGGAAGCTAGATCCTAATGAACATCCAGCATGTTTGGCTGGAACTGGGCCAAAAGCCTCTGATAAGGAAAAAGTTCTAAATGGAAAGATTTCGTGCTGCAGTGGGGGCAGAATAACTGATTCCCTGATCAGTGATCAGGAAGTGCTTGGTGCTGTTAGCTTCTTTTGGTTTCCATTTTATGAGGGTGTTTAACATCCTTTTTGAGCTCTCTATCTCTAAAATGTTAAAATACTGCGTCTTGGTGCTGAAATATTTGAATTCGTTTTGCTCACATGGAACATTTCTATAACTCTACGATATGCACTCACTTTTTTAGTGCTGTGCATAATTTATATAAGTGGTATACTTACCATTTACCAATTTTTAGCTGCTTACTGCACCTAAAATTAGCTTTTAAGCTTTTATTTATTATACTCCAATTTCTAAAACAGTTGTTATTATCATTTGATAAATTCTGATAAATGCAGGGGTGTTGGATGTTGTTAGCATTCTTAGCACCATTTAATGGGTAATGTTGTTCACATCTTAGATATGTCACCCTTATGCCACTGGCATGTTGACCCCATTGCCTGGAGGGTTAGCACATAAGACCCCTAATTTGCATAGTGTCATTTGCCTTGTTTGTGTTTTTACCTTTGTTAAAGAAAGTAGTGGTTCATTAGGTCATGCTAACAAGGTTTGCTCAGTCTTTCTTCCAACCTCTAAAGTGATTTCATATGAAGAAGCTAAGAGACACTGCTGGTAAAAGTGTTCCCTAAGGGTGGCGTGATCTATCTGGCAGTGGGGACCTCTCTGAAGTTTTAGAGCTCTTACACTTTCCACTCAATTCTCAAACTGCAGTTGTTGGGATTCTATGGTTGTGTCTCAAATCAACACCTAGTTGCTTATTTAGTTACTTAGTATATTGCTACTCTCAAACAATGATTTGTCTTAAAGCAGACCTAGGGCCTGGCCTGAAGAAATTTGTCCTAAGTGTAAAAGATATTTTTGAGCCTGAGAGGACTGCCGAGGCCCCTGGTGACCCGTGGTGACCCTGAAATGTATTGTCTAATATCTGTTTCCACTGAACTCTGGTGTGTAAAGCCTGCTTGATGTTTGGGATATTAAATTATTTCAGCATTGCAGTCAGCATTTTTTGCTGCCATTCAACATGGCTCAGCATCTTTGGAGACCTCAAGGCCTCACCTCACAATGCACCTGATTAGCACTTGTTAGTAGCCTTCCAAAGAATCTAATCTGCAGTAATAAGACTCTCCTTCAAACAAACTTAAATATGGGCCTGAACACAGACATGGCTATTTGGGAGAAATATATAAATATTTTTTTAAGTCTAGATTGATGGTAACACTGGGATGTTTCTATCTATAATTGGAAAGAAACTGCACATTTAACTCCAGCACTAACTGCGGGCTCACTAACTGCTTTTAAAGACAATATCTAGTTTAGATTTCCAATAATAATTTGTTATATGGAATCTTGGTGAAAATCCAGCATGTTTGGCTCTACGTGGGCCGAGAGTATCTCATAAGGAAAAAGTTCCAAGTTAAATGGATGGATGCAGTCCTGATAGACCTTCATTATATGGTTTGTTTCATCTGTGTGTACTAGGGGTGTAACAATGCATCAACATGTTCTGTTATTGCAATTCAAATTATGATATTTGATAAAACTGGATTCTGTGTAATGTTCAAATGGTGCCAATGAACAACCTAATTCAGCATGTCCTACATCTTGCCCCCTGCCCTCTCTCCCAACTTTAGCTTTATTAGTAAATTGTGCCACGATTTAATGTATTCATCATTCTTGAAAATTCTGTGATTATATCAAATTGTGAATCAAATTGAAAAGAATCATAAGTTCGCATTTGTTACACAATAATGTACACAATAACTGATGTTTTCAGTTGCATTGTGGCACATGGTTAAAGACATTGGGTCCATTGGAAACCCCCCACAGAATGGCTGAATTACCAATTATTTTGCAACAAGGAGCTGATTTGGGACACATTTTAAGTTCATTCAGTGAGTTGGAGCAAGCTCTGAGTATGGAGTGTGTAAATTATCCATTGATCAAGGGTCTCTCTCTCTCTAAATGATAGCCATTCACTCTTTTTCTCATTGCTACTGACTATCCGTAGGTAATTGTCACAGGAAAGCTCACTAATAAGCCTTTGTGTATATTAATAATGTGATGTGGTTACAAGTGCTCTGTGTAAATATATCTCTCTCTATCCTGGAGTCAGTTCACCTGACGTCCATATTCAACCGAGTCTGCGCATTCTGGGTCTGTTCCCTAGATTGGTCTTCAGCTGGTACAGTCTAGTTTTGGTGGAGTGAATTCTGTCCATTCAAGGCGCTTGATGTTTTCATTTTCATCCACATGGGTTGTCTCATTAACAAAGAAGCCAACTCAAAGATTTCTGTGTGGATCATTTCATTCTAAAAGGCTGTTGAATTGTTTGCACACAAAAAATGATCAGTTTGATTGTGAACCTTCTTCCAAATAAAACTTGTTTACATATTGATTTTACACTTCTGTCTAAAAGTGTTTTCATTATTAAGTGCATTGGATGAAAAAATATTCTTTACAATAAAATGGTTGGTACAATAATGTCATGAAAGTGGGATTTCATGTGATGTGATGATTTGTTATAGAAAAACAAGTCAGAACCGGTCTCAAAAGTGGTAATAGAAATCAGACATCTAAATTGAATACCTCTAAAATCATCCCCACAGAAAGTTATTGCATAAAGTTTAGGCCTAAATCTTAATTGTAGAACTTTTTAGACTTTTACTCTTATTAAAATGATGTAAAAACTTGTAGGTTCACTGGTTGTGTAGGATGGCAAATAAAACAGATAATTGAATTGTGAGCATTGTGACCCCAGATTCCCATTCAAACCAATTTTAGAGTCCATAAATTCCATTAAAGTGACTACTCAGAAAAAAAAAATGTACAGATGGCTCAAAACTGACATGATGGGCACTCAAATAGTATGAATACTATTTTAGTTAAAAAACTCTAACTATTTATATTTGTAAAAAAACATGCAATACTCACACATTACAGTTTTTAAACAGGCTGAAGTTATTTTATCGGAATGGCAGATATACAGGACCTGTTATTCATTTTATAGAGCATTTCTGAGGTCAGGCACTGATTTAGGATGAGAAACTCATCCAACCATGTCTTTATTGACCTTGGAATGTGCACTGGGGCACAGTCATGCCAGAATAGAAAAAGGCCTTCTAAAGTTTGAAGCATGTTGTTGTCCAAAATGTCTTGGCATGCTGACGCATTAAGCTTTCTCTTTACTGGAAGAAAGAGGCCTAGCCCAATATTGAAAGACAAATGTATCCCAGTATTTTAGTCCATAGAGTATATTTTTCTTAACGAATTATAACTCTCCAATCCGCTAGGTGGCAGCAAGGTAACATTCATAATGCATTCGGCTTCTGCTTAGACGGGCTGCACTGTAGTTCCTGTCAGGTTTGTTTTTAGGCTTATTAAAACATTTATTTTAAATAACATGTTAAACAAAGTCTTGAAACTTTCACGAAGGGTTTATCCTGTCGTTCAGGTATGTGACTGTCTGGTAGAGGGTCTGCTGTTGGAGAAAAAGCTCAGCTGGATGAGGAAGAAGGTCGTCCCGGTTTAGAAACAGGTCAACAACACCGTTAAGTAATCTTATAAAAAGTGTTTTATCATATTTTAACACATTCTGAGCCTCCTGTACCGGTAAGGTCTCGATATGGTCTAAACAGAGGTTTAAAATGCTGTCCTGGTTTCTGTCTATGTTGACTATGTTATCAACAAAGGTGCTGTTCAGCTGAATAGCACTTCTATTTTTAAATGTATCACTCACTTTAGAAACGACTCCACACATACTTACTTAACTACCCCTATATTTGTTAACTATACAGTGTGCCTAGTTCAACTCGAAGATATATGTATAAAATGCAAAAAATATCCACTGCAATTGATTTGTGACAAGTTGTATGTATTTGTATGTTCTCTTACGGACACCAGAGGGCGACAGCCGTGTTTCGTTGAGGAAATGTTTCAGTTTTATTTTTCATATTGTATTTCGCCTGGCAGATTGACCCCACAGGACATTAATTGAGTCTTCTTCATTTACCCAATGAAGCCATGTGTGGAGATGGTACCTTGATCAAGTGTACATTGGTAGTGCCACTGGCAGTATTGGGATTTGAACTCACAACCTTCTGAAGTTGCAGGGGACAACAGCAAAACCCACAAATTTGCAGGGACAGCTCTCTGACCACCAGACCACCTGCTGCCCTTATGCATTGGTTGCCCCATGTGAGGCAATCTGCAGATTATGAGACTGTGCTACTGAGACTCAGTTCCATGAATATATGTCTATGATTTTCTTTCAGCATGTTCCTGGTTGGGCTGACTGGAGGGATAGCCTCAGGGAAGAGCACCGTGTCCTCTCAGCTGAGGGAGCTTGGCTGCCCAGTAATTGATGCCGATGTCGTGGCCAGGAAGGGTAATAGGCTTTCCATGTAATACATTTAGGGAAAATAAACCTTGCTGCCAGTTTTTTGAGGTTTGACTCTCAATTAAAAGAATGGAAACTCCAGAGTTTTAAACATCACATACATTTCAGAAACTAAATTTTGCAGAAAAATCAACTATGTTAAAACATACCTGTAGAAAGGTATGTTGTTAGAGAAACCTACCAACTTAGGAGGGTGAGGGTGATGGAATCCAGTATTGTTGTTCCGTTTACTATTTAAAAACAACCAGTAAAACCATTATGTTACTGATGATAAACTCATCTAATCATTTTAATTTGGATGTTATATTACTTTACAGCTACCTATGTACCTCTCTACCATGAGTGGCCCTCAGAGCTAAATACAATCTCAGGCTTCAGACAGGTATATATAAAAGACCTGTAATACCTTTGGGCGAGGGAGCTTTTAGAGGCATTAAGCCTTATGTCTGGTTACTGGAACCACTGCTGAGAATAAGTCTGGCTAGACAAATGTCTGTAGAAAAGAGCTTGAACCATTAATTTGTTAACATTGTGATTTTCGCAAAGTTCCTTCCAAAACAAAGTTCTGGTTTTCCAGTATGTATAACCGCAACTTGTCTGAATCACATTACAGTTTTTAAGGTGTGGTGTGTATGTGTATGTGTGTGTGTATGTGACAGTGGTGGAGCCGAACAGCCGTGTTTACAGGCTGGTGGTGCAGCACTTTGGGCAGGAGGTGCTGATGGAGAATGGGGAGATAGACAGGCAGAAGCTGGGATGCATCATCTTCTCCAGCCCGGAGAAGCGAAGACTGCTCAACTCTATCACACACCCAGAGATCCACAGAGCCATGCTAAAACAGATACTGCTGTACTTTCTTCAAGGTTAGAACACACACAAACACACACACACACGATACCCTACTGTGTGTCTCATTCACACAGAGCCAGATGCTCAAGTCAGATACTGCTGTGGTTAGGACAAACACACACACAGTGACTCGCTGGAGGTTGGAAGAGACATACTCACACTGTCTCGCTTCCATGATGTTTCACTCGCCCAGAGCCAAGCTCAGACACAGACCGCTGTTCTTCATTTCAGAATACAACACAAACAAAGTGACCCAAATAATACAAATACAGCTCCTGTTATTTTAAAAGTGTTGAACATGCAGGGCCTGTCGTTTGTGAATGAGCTTCCCAAATGAGACCAAGACAAACTGCTCACACGATGCAATCAGTAAAAACTAATCAGTATTCTGTATACATCAGAATTCATCAGTATTCTGTTAATCACTTGCGGTGCAACTCTGATCGAAATGCTTGCAGTCAAACTTCTTATCAGCATCTGCCCTGTTTGACGTGGCATAATGACTTTCACATAATTGAACACACAACTCCCATCTGTGTGGAATTATTTATTGTTTGTTTATTGCTATTTTTTATATTTTCACTACACAAGATGCCAAATTTTAATAGTAGATACCACATATTGTTGTAAGTTGTTAATTAGATGGTACCAGAGATACAAAAAATGAATCACTCTTAGGTTATTAGGGGTAAATATAATTTCACCTCACGATTTTGATTCAGTTCATGAAACTGGGTTCTCGAAAAGATATTCCCACAATACTCCGAGACTAGAGCTGGGCAGCAGGAGGAGACAAACTTTGATCTTCAAACAGTACATTTGCATCAGATATCATAATTAATTCTCTATAATTCTCAGTAACCACAGTGCATTCGTATGTTTTTGCATTGGCCCCTCACAGTGTCTCTGCATTGTTAAATCTATAAAACTCATTATACCACCTAATATGCCCGAATTTGGTGAAAATGACTTTGTTTTTGCTGTTTACTGAAGTATATGGTTTAGTTGAAAAGAAAATCACCCATTTTAAGGAACCTCATGGAAAATAGACCGAAATCATGGTCACACTGTGTGTGGGCTGAATTCTGTGGTGAATTGAACCCTTTGCAAAATGATGGTACAAGGTGGACGCTTTAAGGTTGACAAAAGAATGCGGTTATATGTGCAATCTAAGTGTCCCTCAATCACACAGTGTGTCATTACTGACTTTTAATTTATCTGATAGATGAAGAATGTGATGTAACTATCTCTGAAGTGTGTGTGTTTTTTCTCAAATTATATTTTCAACAAAAGATGCATCAGTAGGAATACCAATGATAAATTTCAGTAATATTTTCCTTAATAATTTAGAGTGCATACCAGTCACATCTATCCATAAATATGACAGTTTCACTGGTCACTTTAAAAATGTTTGGCTTCATTTTTGACTGAATAAAAACAACCAAGGATATGGGTTATATCTTTGTCATTAAATTTGCTGTTCTTGTTGTACATAATCTTCATAACCTGCTGTCTTCCAGAAAATAAGGATGTACAGATGATCAAACAAAGGTTTATTGAAATGATCAAATAAAAGCTTTATTAGGGTTAAGTGAAAATTCTTTGCAGAAAGCACACACAGTTTTAAAGAGCTCACTGTTGTGGTGCCCCGGAATGTGCCAGACACCACTGGCAGGTTTGTGAAAAGCCTAGTGGCTAGTGGGTTCTCATTTGCAATTTTTATAGTTTACATAGTTTATTGTCTAGCCATCACAATTTGGCCTTTTTCAATGTCACTCAGATTATAATGTTTTCCCATATGTAGAAGTAGCTGAGAAAGTATTTGAAAGCTTTTTGAAGGACTTTCAAATACTCTAATTTTCTTTCCAGTTTCCGTACCTGATCAGTCCCAGAGGAAAGTTTTTTGTTTTTTAAGCCGCACAGCCCTACGTATGAATCATTCAAGCTCAACAAAGCACACCTAACTTAAGGCCTGAACCAGTGAAAGCCCCTGTCACAGTAAAACTATTGTTTAATTTGAATCATCTTAATGATGCTAAAGATAAGAGTTGCACCAAGATGGCGATTCAAAGCAAAATATAAAGAAATGAGGGGTGGCTTAAGACACAGTACTGTATATATGCATATAGACATAAGGCATAGAGTTTTCTTTACTCTATTGGAAAAAGTGTGAGAAACAAATCAGTGAAATATTAAAGCAATTTCTCCTGAAAGGTAACTTTAGTGGAGAAGCCTTAATTTTCTTAGCTTTCCATGCAATTTAGTGTAATTAGATTTCTGTGCTTGTGTAATCATTTAACATTTGAAATGATTACACAAGCACAGAAATCTAATTACACTAAATTGTTTCATTTTCAAATCTAGTAGTTTGAGATCATATAGGCTATAATTTGAGACAGTTTATCTTCATGTTCTGTTTTGCAGTTAATGCTTCTAGCTGTGTAGCAGCAGAGAAAACTTTCTAATAATTTCAATAAAAGCTGAAGCTGATGGAGAAGTTAATGAGAGATTTAGAAGTTGTATTTTAGAAGTTGTATTGCAGAGAGTTGTAAAATTGCACTTAGTTTGGAAGCAGAGAAGATACTGTTTCTTGTCTTGGTCCAAACAAAGTAGTATTCTGGCTGATTTTGAAAAAAAAAAATTGTACTAAAATCTTGTAAAAATTGTAAGTACCCTAACTGGATTAGAAGTAATCTAAATTTTGCCTCAAGATAACATTGCTTTTTTTCAGGGGTCAGTAATAGGCAAATTACACATGGAACTCAAAACATTATTTTAATAATTCCTAATCAATTGATGTAATCATCAGGACAGAATAAGTCTTGAACAATCATAAATTCTTGCCTTATGTGATGAGCCTTCCAGCATATGGGGCCGTGTTTTTTCTGCATGGTTCGATCACATAGCTTTTAGCTTTGTCTAAAAACATCTCTGCAAGGATGTCACAATCAATTTAGGTTGGATGACTAAAGGGAGAGGAGCACATCAGGTCTTTTTCTAGCTTTGTCAAAAGAAATGATCTACAATGCCCTTAAAGTAGCCGGACACCAGAACCTTTGGACACTCCTCCTCCCCCTTAATCGGATGGACTCGAGGAAAAACGCTGAGCAAATCACTAGCAAACTGTTGACTTTGCCCCAGGGGCTCCAATCACAGTACTCCACACCACTTTGGAGTTTGGGGACAACTTGTTTATCAAAATTGTTTGAATAATGGGTTAATTGATGAGATACATCAAAGAAAGAACTGTTAAAGAACTAAACTACTGCCAGCGTTCAGACCTTTCAGATGTTTAAACCACGTTTGGGCCAAAAGAGTACTTACAGGTTTTGGAAAAAAAAATTCTGAGATGATTAATTATTATGCAAATGTCATTAACCTTCTTTATTGCCGAGGATATGGCTTTAGATATGAGTCCTAGTGTTGCGAAATATATTTTAAGTTGAATTTTTGTAGATTTACTGCTTTTGTAACAATAATGTTTGCTTATCGATCTATTTTGAACATTGAAAAATCAGTCAAACCCTTGACGTGCCATGCATTTTTGAGACACTGAAGTTTATTTCAGATTAATTGCAATTAAGGCTGTCAGTATCCATATTATTAGTTACCGTATCATTTGTGAGTTGTTTTGACAATGATTAAATAACCAGAGAAACTGAGTAATCACCATAGACCTTTTTCCTGTCAGTTTACCCTTCTGTGAGCAGGGGCCATAAAACATGTGTATTGTTCAGATTGTTCAGAATGGTTTGCAGTTGACCTCTATTCAGACGTCATTCACCAAAGAAATAGGAAGAATGAACTGCCTGGATGTAGAAGCACAACAATGTGTTTACTTATGTTTGGTCGTCTGGTACACTGCATACACACTTCTTCATCTTCAAGGGTCGAGTTTCTGAACAGGGATCAACCCTATTGCTGGGCTCCACTTTTCTTTCAGTGAAGAATGCTGTGAATTCAAAGTATTATATAGTATTTAATGCCAGTTCAGCTGATCGACCCAAATCTTTTTGTTAAACCTGTAAAATTACATGAATGCATTCGCTTACTGCAGAATACTATTGCATGGTGGGGTTCATTTTTTGTGCTTCAAATTGTCAGTACATTATCAGTACATTATCAGTACAAATTGTCAGTACATCATCAAATTGTCAGTACATTAAAGCACATTAATAAAGTGTTAATGTATTGACAAACTATTACCCATCAAAAAGAGACTGTCCTCATTTTTGGCCGTTATTTAAAGGCTGTTAGTGATTTCAGGCTATTGTATTTATAAGGGCAGTAACCATTCAAACGATGTAGTTGTGTACTGATTTCTGTGATGACTAATCTGGCTTTTTGTTTGTGTGGGTGTATGTGTTTTTGCCTCCTTAAGGTTATCGGTATGTGATTCTGGACGTGCCTCTGCTGTTTGAGACGCGTCGTCTCACACGCTTCTTAAATCACACAGTGGTCGTCTACTGGTAAGTACTTTACTTTTCTTTCTGCACAGCCTCTCGCAGTGCACTCATTATTACAGGCACTGCAGCCGCACCCTGTGAGTGAAGCTGTTCTCAGCGTGTTAGTTTGTGTACTAAAGTCTCATAAATCTTTTCTACTGATGTCCCTCACTCCATCTCTTCCACTTTCTCTGCCTCAGTGATCCTGCCACGCAGCTGGCTCGGCTGATGCACAGGGACAGTTTGAGCCAGGAACAGGCAGAGCAGCGGGTTGCCGCGCAGATGCCTTTGAACGAGAAGCGCGGTCTGGCCAGCCATGTGATCGAAAACTCCGGCTCACGTGAGGACACACACCGCCAGGTCCTCAAACTGCACACCAAGCTGGAGGACTCAATGGAGTTCCTGTTTGTCAGGGCCATCACTGTGGCAGCTGTTGCCGGCCTGGGAGGCCTCTTCCTGTACACAATTAGACTCCTGGCATCCTAGCCACTAGGTGGAACTTTTAATGAGGTGCACCGCCAAGATGGAGCCCAATTCTTTCATCCAGAAACTTTGATGGAGAGTTGGTTCAATATGAATTTAAAACATAATGTAAAAATATGACACTTTTAGTTTTTTAATGTGCAATTTACAGATATAAACACTAATTTTAATGGTTGTCACATGGAGTTTGTCCTAAGCGTCACAACCAAACAACCACCAACACAAGAGTCAGAGCTTTGCACATGGATCAACTGTGATTTGTGAGAGACCAACTGTGACAGAAATTTTCCAATCCTATAGGAATTTTGAGGGCATATAGGGCATATATGCATTTACTATCTGAATTATCATTTGGAATTCCAAGATCATTCCTGTTAGCTGTAGCAGTGAGCAAGGAGCTCCTGCAAGTCTTAAAACTGAAGCTATGTTGGGTTTTATCCTAGCCAGTGTGGCGGATGCTTTGCTCTCGGGTTTCTCAACCACTGGGCCGTGAATGCTTTTCATTGGCCTGCGAATCTAAAATCGACACGGGCCATTGATCAGCAATTTATTATTTAATACCCTCCAATGTGGCCAAGTGGGCCTTGGCAACATTCTTTGATGGATAGGTGGGCCTTAATGGGGAAATAATTCAGAACCATTGCTTTACATGTTCCCGAACAGGAAAAAGGAAAACTACTCTTTGGCTTGTAACCGCATACGGTTATACAGATATACAGCTTCTGACCTGCTACCTACTAGTTAGCAACACGTGCTAGCATGATGCGTAGAAGCTCAGCAAATTCCCTCAAATGCCAATATTCAGTCAAAACTGTAGACTGTAAAGATACTTAATCTTTTATTACAATACCCAAATGAAAGAAAATAACTCATATTTTATGCAGTTCAAATGGGGTTAAATTTAAACATTTAAATTTTAATTTACAAGGTACACTCTCAATACTAGCCCTGTAAGCTGTTAAGGTTTCTTGTATTTTTGTTTTTTTTTTTTCAGTTATGGCATTTTAAGCTTCTTGTATTAGTCTAAGTCTGCTGGCTGGCAGTTTAATTTTTGCGTGGTCTGCCTGGTGGCCTTCCAGTGCATTCTGAGGTTTTCTTTTCTTTCATATATTTGGGATTATACAGAGAATACACAGGATCAAATGCAAATATTTGCACTAATAGGAACATTAAAAGATTTGGATAAACCAGCCATTTAGCCTTACACTGTTAATAATTCTATTACAGTTTCTGTATTTATGCTTTTGAATCTCTTTGAAACATTACCATCCTCAATAATGATACCATTGTCAAAAATGAGCTTAGTCATGTTTGGGAAACACAAGCCACCGCTTATATACTGTGTTCAAAGACACTAATTAACACATGCATATTCTGTCATCTGCTCTGTAAACACTTTGGTAATAGTGAAAATACTCGTAATGTGAACTGAATGCATTTCTTAGATTGGGTGGCTGCTGTTTGCAAAGAAAAGAAATGTAAAGGGTGTAATCTGCAGATTAAACAAGGTCAATTTAACTGCATCACTTGCTCTGTTGCGTACTTTGTTCCAGACTCTGACTTTATCTAACATCCTTTTCTCCTTTTTTCCTTTAGTTATTTGGCAGGTGCTGTCCTTCATGTTGATGCAGGAAAAGGTGAAAATGGTAGGAAACAAAGCAGAAAATAAATGTAAAATTCCATAGAATATGACAGGACTTCCAACCTGAAAACCCATCACTCACTGTCCACACTTAGAGCTCCACTATGTACTCGGACAATAACTGACTGGCCCATTTGTTATCATGCTGAGTTTATCCGTCACCCTCGGCATGGTCGGTTCTAGACCACGAGACTGCTGTTGACCAGAAGGGTTGTGTTGTGCTGGCAGGAGTGTATCCGGCACAGCTCTGTTTCTGGGGATTTTACACACATTAGTGTCTGAAAGGGTTTAGACCCAGCATCATATCTCAGCATGACAACTAAATCTCATTTACATTAAACAAAGAATAACTCCATAGCAAACAAGCCTGAAATGGACCTCATACATTTTACACATTTATAAGGGGGAAGTGATGACCAAAGGCAGTGTACAGCAGCAAATTACATCAGCGATCTGCATTACAAAGTATACAAGTTGAGTAAGCTCTATTATGTGCACACCAATGCATACTGCACTTAAAGCCATTCTGCAAATAATGTAGTGAATTACACATTAGTTACACAACTGTTTTTGTGCATTGCCTGACAGCTTAAATGTGTCGCCTGTAGTAATGTTCCCAGAGACTAACACTTTTACTCAACAGCAAAATGACCTGCAGCATAACTGAATTCTCACAATCTACCGAGGATTTTCACCAAGACTGTACTGGTATGTATCTCTCAAAATGTGACATGCAATAAAGGTGTAAGAGTGCAATTATTGTTCAGTCAGTTTTGTTCTATGCAGGAAAATCTTAATTCTACACACAACATACAATGATGTATGTTTGTGGGGAAGCCTTTTTCGGTTTCTCCCTGGCCGTGGCTTGATTACAAAGCAAAGACCATAAAGAAATGGTTTGCTGAGTTTAGTAAGGAACTTGGCTGGCCTGACCTTAACCGCGTCCAATACCCTTGGGGATGAACAGAACAGCCGACTGTGAGCCAGGCCTTATCGCCCAACGTCAGTTCCCAGTCTCACTAATGCTTTTGTGGCTGAGGGGGAAGTCGATCCCTCCTCCTGTGCTCTGAATCATTTGTATCAATGACCTGCAAGTAAGATACGATTGAATAAAAAAAAAAAACAATTACAAAAGCTCAGTGGTTGACAATTTGTCCCAACTTTTCTTTGTAAAATGGCTTTTAATCTCCACCTAAATTTTCTTACACCCAGATTTTATTCATAGGCTATGTCACTTGTGTATCCAAAACTTAGCAGGATATTGGAACTGTAGGTTTCCAGGAGATTATCTGTATTATTCAAGTGAACTGAAGGTGATACTGTAAGTCACATGAAGCCTAGCTTACACTAACCGTCTGCACCTGCTTCAACAGGTGTAAAATAACAGATTGTGATGTTTACTTTTCCCACATCAGAACTGAAAACTTGAGTGTTGGTCAATATAGAAATACAGTAAACCCCCGACAATCATGGGAGTTACGTTACAAAAGCAGCCTCGTAGAATGAAATACCGCTTTTTATTTTTACAATGTAAACCCTAAATATGCACCAAAATAGAAATCATTTTAACACTCAGCTTAATACATTACACTTAAAGAAAATTTGAAGGCAATCCTGTATTTGTACTGTACAGTTTACACTGAACAGCTAGATTGTCTCCTGCAGTGCTAGACTGTAAAATACCAGTGTTACCCCTATACAGAACTGCAATTCCTACACATGCGAAAAATAACATTCTCTGTGTACAGCAGTATTTCACTGTCTCAAGGTGTGATTTTTGATTGAGTATCAAAAAAATGATTGATATATTTGATATGGAAGTGTAGCTGAATTTATGTAAATATTTGTTACAATATTAATCAATTATATTTTTCTCAATAATTTAGCATTTATAAATAAATACTGCCATGAAAAAAGCTGTGATGTCCGTTCTCGTTCACCATACCCCCTAGTCCGTACCACTCAGGTGTCTGCCTTGCTAACTGCCTCGCCCAAACCCAACCAGCACAAGGACGAAGGGACATGGCAGAGAAGGCCTGGACATCACACAAGCAAAAAAAAAAATGCGGAGTATACCTGCAGTTTCCTCAGAGTTTTCTGCAAACAGTTATTAGTTTGGTTCTCAGAAAAAGTCACCAAGAGGCTGCTAAATATGAATAAGCATGGGATTACTTTAATCTTTATTTTTTTACATTCTACTAATTGAAAAAAAAATTATATTCACTTTTTTGTTAGGGAGTTGCCCTTGTGATCAGAGGATTTTAGGTTTGAATCTCAGGAGATAAATGGTGGGTTAAATAATTTCCTTCAGGATCAATATTGTACATTAAAATATTGAAATAAAATTTTCAAATTTGCCTCTATTTCAATCATGCCCAGCTATACCTTCTAACTAGGAGTCCTTTAATCACACAATCACACACATAAGACCAGTTGTGCTCTCCTACACTCTAGAAATGGATGGCTATGGCATCACCAGGGCCCTAACTTGGGATCTCATGAAGATGTGTCTACATGAGACCGTGTCTACAACCCACGCAAGTGCCTCAGGTAGTGCAGCTAATTCAGGATGGCACATCAATGTGAGCTGTGGCAGGAAGGTTTGCTGTGTCTGCAGTGGTTCTACTTTAAATTGCTCCCCGGGTGAGATGAAACCGTTATGTCCCTATACTTTTGTCCAAAGCGATCGTCTTCGTCTTAATAACTCCAGCTCACCGGGCGGTATTATCGCAAGCAATGGGTCTTTGGAAAGCTCTCACTGAGCTCTATTTTACTCTGAATTTTCCCGGAGGTTGGTGGTTGCTCCGTCTAGAATAGACGCGAGAATTTTCCATGGGGGAACAAAGTACTGTACCTGAGTGAGGGGAAAAGTTCTTGAATAATGACTTTGTTCGCTATCATGTTAAACGAGGGGTTGTTAAAAAGATCTTACCGAGCTCTATCTAACTGTGAAGTTTGACATTTAAAGTGCCAGATATATATTTCATAATTAACATTTTATTTAAGATCTGTAAAGTCAGGTCCTCCATATTTGTGAGGGAAAATTACAGCATTCAGTCCAGCCCCCTGCTATGTTCAAGCCAATTGTAATCACGGGGCGTGAGCAATTAGCATATCTCACGTTTGTAAAAGCAACATTTAGATTTAGGTTAACATTTAAGATTTTGCTTTAGATTTAACATTTAGGTTTAACATATACAATTTAATTTTAGATGTAACATTTAGATTTAGATTTAACATTTAGATTTAGATTTAACAATTAGGTTTAACATTTAACATTTAGATTTAACATTTAGATTTAACATTTACATTTAGATTTAACATTTACATTTAATATTTAACATTTAGATTTAGATTTAACATTTAGATTTAGATTTAAAGGGATAGTTCACCCCAAAATGAAAATTTGATGTTTATTTGCTTACCCCCAGGGCATCCAAGTCGAAGGTGA
>JBBKCR010000006.1:20114171-20126462 GCA_037577295.1 Ladigesia roloffi | reverse complement strand
GGAGAGAGAGAGAGAGAGAGAAAGAGAGAGAAAGAGAGAGAGAGAGAGAAAGAGAGAGAGAGAGAGAGAGAGAGAGATCAGTAGACTGGAACGTGAAGTGTGTTGTTGAAGGTGTGCTGGCCAGAGTGAGGTTAGAAGTTCCTTCAAACGTGTGTGGCCAACCACACTGAGACAGAGGGAGAGTAACATCAGTGTATCAGTCAGGCGAGGAGAAGCTGTCCCTGCAGGCCACCTCATCCAGCTCTCTTTAACATGAGTAACAACGCTGACTCAACCAACACGCTCTGCTTGTCTGTCTGTCTGTGCGTGTTTGTGAGTGTGTGTATGTGTGTGTGTGTGTGTGTGCGTCCATGTATGTGTGCTAGATCACTGTGGATTAGCACTTAAAGCACTCAAGGTCAATTCGAATGCACATATATTCAAGCGAATCGCTGCATTTCATACATTTCACACGGTTTATCGGTGCCTTTGGTACACGACTGAATGTTATAGTTTTGACAGGTTTTGACATCAGCAGATATGAGTGTTGGGTCAAACAAACAAACGCACACTCTCTCTCTCTCTCTCTCTCTCTCCCTCTCTGTTTATATTTATAGTTTTTTAATTTTTTCAATACTCATCTGTTTCAAGAATTGCCAACACTTTTCACCATTATGTCATTTAGAAAATGCTCTTTATTCTCTAAAATGTTTTTAAGAGGTAAAAAAAAGGTATTCGACTGTTCAAATATTAACAATGCACCTTTCAGTCCTCCACATACAGCCATTCCATTAATGTTAATACCCTACAAAGTGGGTTTGCTTTGTTTGTATGGTCATTTTGCACTTTTTCACACGACAGGGTCTATAGTATAATCATGATAGCATTTAAAAATAACTTTTAGGTCTTGCTTTTTCATATTTAGCTGTGTGTAGGTGTGTTTGTGAGTGTTCACCTTTCTAGATTCCCTTACAAAGATGTTTAAAAGCAACCAGAAAGTGAGGAAAAAAATATTATCTATGTTTTTGGGGGATGTTAATGAGTTATGCTGTCAGACTGAGATTGGGTTTGAACTCATTTGTAAATATATTAATATGTACTTAAATATGTGTACACATGTATTAGTGTTTATGAATTTGTTTAAATAATCTGATAAGCATATTTAAAATTATGCGTGTATGCAAAGCCACTTGGTTCCTTGCTGCTTCTGTGGCTGTGTGTGTTTGTGTGCGTATGGCAGCCTGAATGTGTTTGAGAGAGCTACTGATTCGGTATGACAGAGTAAGAGAAGCCAGAAGAAATGGACGCAAATAAACACTCACTAACGTGCTCACACAAACACACACATATACACACAAACACCCACACACACACACCCACACACACACACACACAGAGACAAACATACAGTTCTTGGTTTGTCCCGCAGAGCAAGTTTTTGGTTCAGTGAAAGCTCATAAGCGCTCACTTCTGTTTACGCTCAGTGGAATATGCACCAAAATATGAACTGACGTTGCTCTGTGTTTGAATGTCTTCCTACGGATAACTTATTCTGTGTTTGTGGCAGCACACACACTTATACCGTAACATTTAGACTCCCTTGAGTGTTGCTTTACTGAATGAGGAAACTCAATGTTTACTTTAAGCATTCCTCAATCTATTTTGCACCTTTGTAATTCTATAAATGCATCTTTATCTCTATTCGTACTGGATTCAATTAATGTGACCCTCTGGATAACTTCCACTTTTAGTGCTGATTTAGTGTTCCTCTGACCATATTTGTGCTTGTCCTAGAGAAAATTCTGAGCCAAACTCTTAAGTCTAGTTGGAACAACTTTATTCCTATCCTCGTTATAGCGTTATAGAAAAAGTTAATCAAAACTTGAGATCCTACATGTTGATCACTGATAAACGAATTCAGTCCAAACAGGGATACAGATGTCTATTCTGTTGTCAGAAAGAAATAATGTCTACAGATTTGG
This sequence comes from Ladigesia roloffi, assembly GCA_037577295.1. NCBI lineage: Eukaryota > Metazoa > Chordata > Actinopteri > Characiformes > Alestidae > Ladigesia > Ladigesia roloffi. Next base: position 20,124,501 of record JBBKCR010000006.1, on the reverse strand, counting down.
GGTCTGGAAATCCGTAGAAACACCTGTAAGAAAGCGAAGCAAAAGCAGAACCCTCACCTGTCCATTCTTCAGAAGGTCTGCCCACATGCTAGTGCCATCCCCCCCTCTCATCAGGACATTGTAGGTAAAGAAGTATGTCCCAGGCACCTTGCAAACAAACTTCCCAGATGAGCCATCGTAATTATTCCCGATGTTAGTGACCACATCATCGAATCTCAGGATCTCATAGCCCTCCTGCGGGTTTCGCAGACCTGCATAGAATGCCACGCGGGGCCCGACAGTGTAGGTGGCTGTGCTGATGCCTGTCGCAGGTCTTCCACCCAAGGCGAAGATCCCTGGTTGATCTACCTGCATTTTGTCTCCTGGTGGCCCCACAGGGCCTGGTGGACCTGGCTCCCCAGGTGGTCCTGGCGGTCCTGGAGGTCCAGGCTTTCCTGGCCGTCCTGGCCTACCCTGTGGCCCGTGGGCATAGGTAGGCAGCGGGGGACCCATGCTGTGGTCAGTGAGGGCCTCAGCCTCTGCCTGGATGTGTGTGACAGCTGTGCCCACGGCCCCAGCTGTCGTACCACCTGCTTTGTCCAGGTAAGGGTCGCAGACCATGCGGCAGGTACCCAGCATCTCGTAGCGGCTGCTATCCTCATTTCCACCCACCGAGCTGACTAGGACAGGGATGAGCACCACCAGGATCAGGACCAGCATCACAGCGGCTGCGGCCCCCAGCAGGGTCTTCCGTCCCAGGCTGAGGCGGGAGAGGGGCGGGGCCGCCAGCGCGGAGCTCTCCCCGCACGGTGGAATGGTGAGAGGTGGACGGGAGAGGGAACTCCCTCCACCTATACACTCAACAAGAGGACACTGGAGGGTCCTCTGAGAGATGTGAATATGTGTGTGGGAGTGAGTATGTGTGTGTGTGTGTGTGTGTGTGCCCGTGTTTGTGTGTGATTTGTGTGTGTGTGATAAGAAAAAAGAGGCAAGAAGTGTTGTTAGCAGGTGATGGGAGGAGAGTCTCTGTGTTTGTGCATGTGTGTGTGTGCGCGAGGAAGAGAAGGAAGATAAAGAGAAGAGGATGATGTTCTTACACTCTCCTGACATGACTCAGAGAAGGCAAGGGGGGGAGTGGGAGGAGAGAGAAAAGAGAGAGAGAGAGGACGGAGAAAGGAAGGACAAAGGGAGGGGGTGAGAGAGAGTGAAGGGAGAAGCGAATCCAGGCAAACTCAACACCCAAAGACATCACAAAATCATTTTAGTGTGCTTTTATTGTTCAGTGTTTCGAAATGGGATTTTGTTTCCACTTGTTGAGCTGGGAGGTTTCAAAGTGGTGGATGGACAGAAAGAGACAGAATGAAAGAAATAGGGAGTTTGAACATCAATTTATGTGGCCTTAAATGCAGTTTAAAACATTTCTAGACCTAAGAAAGATTTGGGAATAAGAGAAAAAAACTGAAAAGAATGATAGACTGTGAGAGAAACAGAAAAAGAAAAGAGGGAAATCTCATCACCGCGATGTCTTAGCTGATTAAATGTCAAATTAAAGCTTGGATAACTGTCATGTTATCTTCATCATCCTGGTACCTCAAGCTGGAATCTGGCCCAGTTGGTTGGGCTATGCTTTGATCCATGGTTGACTGATGACCAGGCTGTTACTGACCAGGCTGCTACAGGCTCTGGTCTAGTCCTGCTGCTAAGCTAGTTATCAGCCAGTTGGAAGTTAGCATGGTTATGAACCCAGACCAAACATTTAGAGTTACCCCAAAGGTTTCTTGACACAAAACTGAGCCCAGAAAATTGCACACATTTCCCTCCTAACTCAGTGACTCGGATCTCTTTTAGAAAAATGAGTTGCTAAGCTGACATTGGTTACCACTTTAATTTGAGGAAATCACATTTGACATCTCTCTTACTCAAGTGCGTGTACACACACTCCCACACACCCACACCCACACACAAGATTTCTTTCTGCCCTCTGCCTTATGCACCATTACATAACAAGATCATTATACATTTGCTTTGCCTTGATTCTAGCTGCTGACAATGTCTGCATCCCAGGCAATTTTACTGTGCAAGTGAGTTGAGTGGAACTGGTTTCAGGCATAGCACATGAATAACCAGTTCATTGGAAGGGAAATAGAAAAAAACTTCCTTTGGAATAGACCTCTTATCTTAAACTGGTTTAGCAGTGCATGAAGTGTGGTCGCTTCTGTTGCTGCTGTGTTGGTGCTCAGAACATGTTCAGTAAATCAACATTAGCCACTGCTTGACTTACATTAAAGTCCTTATAGGCGAGTCTGTCCACTTGGTGGAAATTTTGCAGTTGTTTCCAGTCATGTAAGACCAGTGTCCTACATTTCTACTTAAAACATAAGAGACATGTAAACTCGAAATGAGTTTCACAAACTGGTGAAATCAGACAAAAAGACAACAAAATAACAAAATAAACTTATTGTTTCTCCATCTATATATGAGTGTATTTCCACAACAAGGGTGTCATTTATGCTTATGAGGCAACTTTGTTATTCAGGTTAATATACGGTACAGGCCAAGCGTTAGGACAAAAATCTAATCAAATCAAATTCAAATTTTATTTGTCACGTACACAGTCATACACAGTACGATATGCAGTGAAATGCTTGTACGACTTTATTTTATTAAAATAAAATAAAATTAAAATAAAATAAAAATAAAGATTAATTTTAAATAAATAAATATTAATAAAATAAATATTAATAAAAAAAGAACACCTTCTCATACATTTGGTTAAATAACTGAAAACATGTTTTATATTCTAGTTTCTTCAAAATAGCCACCCTTTGCTCTGATTACTGTCTTGGCATTTTCTCGATGAGTTTCTAGAGGCCGTCACCTGAAATGGTTTTCCAACAGTTTTGAAGGAGTTCCCAGAGGAGTTTAGCAGTAAACACCTGTGTACAAAGCAGCAATCAGAGCAAAATGTGGCTATTTTGAAGAAACTAGAATATAAAACATGTTTTCAGTTATTTCACTTTTTTTTGTTAAGTACAGAACTCCACACGTGCTCCTTCATAGTTATGATGCCTTCAGTGAGAATCTACTGATGTAAATGGTCGTGAAAATAAAGAAAACACATTGATTGAGAAAGTGTGTCCAAACTTTTGGCCTGTACTGTACATGAATGCCTGTTGTTATGAAAGGTTTATGTAGAGTTTGTGAAGTCTTGTGATCCCTGTCTTCAGTGAAGTGTAACCTTAATGTTTTGCTATTTTTCAAAATTTACTGCAGGTAAACCCCTTTTTTTCATCTGACTTTGTATCTTGTAAGAAACAAATACATTTGTAGTTATTCATATATGTTATATAGACCCCCAATATAGACGTTGAACGTAATGAAAATGACCACAATCGTGATATTGTTGAATACTCTATAGTTACTAGACATTGGCTGTATAATTTTGGATGGCAGTGCCACTTTCAGCCTAGTCGTGACATAGAGGAGAGCCCAGCAAAATCTATTTACTAAGCACACACACTATAGTGCCTTACTCTACCAAGGCAGAGTTTTGAGAATGTTTAACCATGGAAAATACCATAGCAATGTACTAGTTAGTCTTTATACTGCCTACATAATTCACAACCAGCCACAAACTGCAGAAAAAGTCTAATGTCATCCCTTCTCTCTTCCTGTTCATCAGTATGCCTATAATAGCTTGAGATGCTTAGTGTTAACCATAGTTTAGTTTTAATTGTAGATGACTGATTGTTATGTCACAGTCATGTTGTATTTCAACTGGAAATAGAGAAATATCTGTGTCCTTCTGCAGTCGGTCCAAATAACACGACCTTTTCAGATAAAGGCCCATCCTCCACTTGAAACAGTCTAGACTGAGGCCATGGTCATAATCCCCCCACTTCCCCATCTCTAATACTACACATTATGACTCAAGTTATTTGAGTCTCTACTACATGTATTTATTTAACCCCCCCCCCCCCTCCTCCTCCTCGTGTGGGACGCTGAGGAGTCTCAGTTTTGTGCGAGCGTAGCTGTGGGTTGCCGAAGGAGGAGAGGACATTTCGTCATTGGCTGTTGGCAGCCGGAGGAGCGGGCAGTGGACCTGCGGGCCCCGTCCGCTTGCTGATGACTAAGAGGGGTCTTGCCCTTGATTGGGGCTGTAACAGAAAGTGTACGGCGCACTGCGAAGAGATTCTCTCATTTCTCTGCTGTCCCACATTTCCTCCACTCCCCTCATCTTCCCTCAGTCCCAAGAAGCGAGAACAAAAACCCCCCTCAGCCAGTCCCAGAGGCCAGAGAGGCGCGTCCCGGTTGTGTTCCCGGAAATGAATCCGCGAGGGTAGAATGCTAACTTGTAATTTGATTTTGCTTGAAAGCAAACATAATGGGGAGCTCAGACCCAGGGCACGGCCAGAGAGAGAACATGATAGAAGATTAATGTTTGTGCTTGCATATATTTAGAACAAAAAATATAGGATATGAAGACAAATGCAAAGAAGTTTATTAGAATGCTCTTAAATAAAGTAATAAGATATCTCAAGGAAATCTATATAGATAGTTTTTTATGTTCAGTACTGTTAATATTTATCATTATATTGTTCATTATATTGTTTCATTGTATCTTTACATGTTGTTGTTTTATACATATATACAGACATTGTTTAACTGTTATTTCTGTCATTTAGTAGCAAAAAGTAGGAAAAGATCAAATCAAATGTTTGACAAACTTCAGCCAACAAGCACTAGAGGTGATGGATGAAAATCCTTGGATACTTGGAGAAGCAAATTGAAAGGAAGGGTTGAGCAAATTCTTACAGTCTGAGACAACAATCTAACGTCAATAAAATAGTAAAATATTATATAATTATAAGCTCATACACTTATATATCTGCATTGCATATTCATACTATAGACTGTTTATTATTGTATTATATATCGTTCAGTATTGTTTATATTTTTCATTATATTGTTCAGTATATTGTTTCAGTGTATCTTTACATGTTGTTGTTTTATACTGTTGTGCTTTAGAGATACCGTCAAACTGAATCAAATGATTTGTATGCGGTCACCTACCTGACCAACAAAGATGATTCTGATTCTGGAGAACAATTTTTTGTTTAAAGAAAAAACGTTTAGAAAACATTAAAACACATTTCACTTTTGAGAATCCAACCCAAGAGATCTCAGTGGCACGCTTCTGTAATCTGTTCTGACAGCCATTATATTTTTATTAATAGGTATAGTAATATTTTCACAAGAAAAGCAACTTTTTTGGAACAATATAAATGTTGGTTAATCAGAGTTTAAGTGAAGTTGTTTTGTTACAATATATTTCAATGAAGACAAATATAGAAATACAAACATGTGCATGTGTGCAAGTAAACAGCCCCAGCAGCCTAGTTCACTTAAACTGACTAAGATCAAACCACTTATTGCTGTGTGTGTGCGTTTCTGTGTAACAGAGAGAAAGGAAAGGACAGAGCTAACATAAACATACTAGTGAGTCTGTTTAAAGTTGTGCAAGTATGTATGTCATGATGGACCATTTTTATGTCCTACATGAGTGTGAATGTGTGTGTCCATGTGTATGAGAGTGTGTTATCTAAAACTGGAAGAACAGCAGAGCAGAGCTGGTAACATCAGAATAAGCAGCTGTCTCTTCCTCTCAGCATCACACACAGCGCAGTGCTGACACTCAGAGCGCTCACCACAGTCTCACACACACCACCAAACACAGTCCACGCCCACCGCCCCCTCCCCCACATCCCCTCACACACACACTGCATGTCCAGGCTGCAAATGTACCTCGCAAGGTTGAAAGGATCTCTTAAAATGACTAATATAGCATTACAATCCTGTTACACATATTCATGCTGTAGATTCAACTTCATCGATTTCCAAGGTTGGAGAAAAGTGTAACAGACCAAATGTACATACAAAGTCTTTAAATGATTGAGAGATTGTAAATCCAATTGATTCTTTCAGGGACTGGGAGAAAAAATCCTATAAATGGGAGAAAATCATGGATTCAATATTATGTTGACTAGAGGATTACACAAAAAGGGTCAGTGTCATTAGTAGACTGTGAATAGAACCAGATATATCCAGCCAACCAGATCCGGCAGCCAGAAACTGACCACTGATGAAGGACGAGAGGATGACTGGCACAGACCATGAATAAAATGGTTTTATACGATTATAGTATAATGAGCTATCACCTAGCTGTTGCTCTTCAGTTAATAAAGATTTGACTCATTAGTTTAGTGTTGTTGAAGTATTGATGATAACCACAATGTACTCAGAAAGTGTGGTGTGATGTGACAGAACATATCATATTGCTCTAAACAATTCATAGTAAATGCTCAGCAGAGGCAGACACCATTTAAGCTTCTGTACTCTTCAGGTAGAGCTAAATCGCTCTTACTGTTTTTTTACGTTCTAGAGGTGGGGCCAAACCCGAATACAGTATTCGGAATAACACAAATAACATGATTTTTACGAGTACAGTATTCGGACAAATACTTTAAAAATATTGGTATTCATGAGGTATTGACTTGGAATGCTATGTAATGAACAGGTGTTCTTCGTTAAGAGTTCATTAGAGGAATTTCTTGCCTTCTTAATGTGTTTAGGACCATCAGTTGGGATGGTATGGTTGGTACACAGTTAGTAACCCTACTGGACTACCATTCTACGCATTATGGCAAGAACCACTCACCTAAAAAAAGAAAACAAAACAACAGTCCATTACCTCATTACAGAACTTATTGTGGTTAGTTCTAATAGTTTTAATCAAGAGTTTTAGAGAAGAAATGTAATTCGGATTCCCTATTCTGAAAAATGATGTATGGGATAAAAATGTACATTTCTGGCTACTGTCTCACCTTAATTTGTTGTTAGGCAGCCATCATTAGGCAGTCCTGAATGTTTTATGAACAGCCCGTCACAAAAAAAAATCAAATGCAGATATGTGGCAACATGAGGTCATGGTGAAACGCACAGTGAATATCACACCCCACTGATTCAGAAACTTTCCCCCAATTCTGAAATTACCAAATCAAAACTGCACCCCTGAATGTTTCTAAACTGAGGAAAGACTAGAATATACCCAAGGAGTGAAGGGGGCTAACGACTGATGCAATCAGGTGGGGAACATGTGTAATTGTAAACTACAAAGTTCATCTATATGAAGCAGATAAATCAGATTATGACTGGTAGATGAGCCAGTGTTGGTAGTGTCTTGTTAGTAGACGTGAAATGAAATTCTGGATCTTTCTGTCCCTGAAATTAAAGCTTTCGGAGGAATGTGTAGATTACTGGCTCCTCCTTGGCTGAACAACAGAATACTGAATACACACACACACACACACATGCAGAAACCTGTGGCAAGTCAGCTCACTATTCTGGCATCAAAATGAAATCTTAACCAGTTGCTATGTGTGTATGTGTATGTATGTGTGTGTGTATGTGTGTGTGTGTGTGTATGTGTGTGTGTGTGTGAGTGTGTGTCTTGTTTTTTCCACCCACCACACTGAAGGATGTGTCAGAGCTGGTTTGTTCTGTGTGAACTGTTTGGAAGCGATCCCAACGAGCTACTTCTGAAAGGCTCAGCACCCAAACCGACATGCTAGTGCTGCCGTCAAATCCACGCTTACACACACGTCTCTCGCATTATGCTGGACCCTTCATTCCCTTAGCCAGCAAATCACATCTGCAAAAGCACCCACACACACACACACACACACACTACAGTGTAGCCTAACAGCCACATAAACATAGCTGTTGACATGTGCTCGAATGTCGACCGATAGATTCAGAGCCTGGACTTTTGACTAGCTTGACCATCAATCAGTTTCACAACTTAGATAAAAACAATATTACACATACGAAATATATATTCCACATCATATTGCATCATGTAGACAGTTAATGCAGAGTCCGTGTGGACATAACGTAGAACATCCTGAGGGTCCTGCCTCTAACAGAGACAGTGTTTAAGTGAATATCAACATAGTGGACATGGGACTCTCCATACTACATGGTTATACACTACATGGCAAGAGTTTAGGGCATGCAGTTTAATTACATATTAAATAGATTTAGCCACGTATTAAAAAAAAAAAAAACAGAAGGAAGGACTGGTTTAAAAAATATTTTGGAAATAAAACCCCAGTCCCAAATTGTGAATGGGTGAAACACACTAGACAATACCACACTCACAACCTGTGAATGACACACCTACTCTACCATGCCAAATGACTACAGCAGCGGCATCCAATCTTATCTACAAAGGGCCAGTGTGGCTGCAGGTTTTCATTTTAAACAATCAGGAGCAACTGTTTGAAGACTGAAACTAGGTGGGCTCCTGAATGGTTGGAATAAAAACATGCAGCCACACCAGCTGAAAATAAGTAAGATTTGACCCCCCTGGACAATAGCAGAAGTTGCCTGACATTGCAATGTGTAAAAACAAAACAATTTGTGGTTTTTATTGTTTCTGCATTCCAGCTGACAAAAGTAAGAAGATAATATTATGCTAGTCAAGGCATTGCTTTAAACCGAGCTAACGAGGACTGGTATTGGGTGTAGCTATTTTGACCAGCTGACTAACACGAGTCACTCTTTGTCATATGCACTTTGTAACATTAATATTTTAAAACAGAGCAGATTATTCAACAGTCTGGCTAAAGGTGCTGATTTATTTGCGTTCAAAACAGCGAGCATGTTGGCTTGTTATCAGTGATGGATAATGGTGTAGTCCTGGATCATATTCTATGTACAATGTTTTGTGAAACAAGCTAATGCCTTAGTGTATGCAATACTTTTGCTATACTACGCTGTCGTATTTTTTTGAGGTAGGAGAATCATACAACACTGACATAAGGAGACATGGAGCCAGCTGCTGAAAGATAGCCATGTCTTTAGCACTGGTTACAGCATTGAGTGTCCTGTACTGTTATGTTATTACGTGATTCTTATGTGACAACGCATTGACTGTTGCGCAGTGGCACGATCCAGGGTCACGTGCTGCAAGACAGTGGCACATTACAGCCCCTGGTGGTACATGACACTCTTTACAACTTGGTTGTGGCAGAGGCCAGTGTCTTGTGCTGCACGACAGTGGCGCGCTACAGCCCCTAGTGGTAAATAATAGTCATTGATATTGTACATGATGTCGTGCCGACGAAATATTCCAGCTGAGTACAGCAATTGTAATGACTGTCATGTACCACTAGGGGCTGTAACCTGCCAATTTCGTGCAGCACAAGACACTCCAGCGAGGATGTGTGTGTTTTATTCAGGCCCGAGAGTTTATTTAGAGCCGAAAACAGGCTTGTATGAATCAGCGGGCTTTAAAGTCAATGCTTTATGTGCAGTGTATGCTGGGTAAACAGTTAAGAGGTCCACACACAAACATACAATTGGCCCAGTTTGGACAATGGTTCATTTCTCATCCACCGTTTTTTCTTACCTGTGTTTTCCCCAATTTGCCAGGGTTATTTATTGCATAAAGATATGTCTAATTTTTTTATGTAGTGATATATGGTCTGTCGTCACATTAAATGTTGTTTAATCACTGTAGGCTTATATATTTTTATTTCTCTTATGTAAAAAATAATAATTATAAATGGTTGATCATGAAAATGTTCTGCCATCATCTGTAATCCATACAAACAGGTGTTTAATTCCTTCTAAGTATATATATGTATGTGCTTCTATACATAATAACAGTAATTTAAAAACAAATTGTTACATGAAGCACTTGAACACATTTTTAAAAATCCTTGTAATTATGAAAATAACAGGATGAAGTGAAATTACATTTATAATTATATACATCCATATATTACACAATATATGGACAAATATAGCCTATATTATGTACACACAGTATATGTACACGAAACCGCCATTAAATGCTCCAAAATATACCCCTTTTTATTTATTTTTTATTTCCAGTATACATTCCAGTATAGATATTTTTTTCCACTAAAATGTATTTTATGTGTGGATCTGTGAGAATGTTTCTTGTGGTTAAATTACACTTGTGAGAAAATGCGCTCTGTAAAGGTAAAAAATAAGGCCATTGCATTAAATATAAAATCGCTTTTGTGACGACACATGGCACGTGACATCACCAACAGAGCGGATACCGTACGTCCGAATTCCATTCATACTGCCCTCATTCATACTGTATAGAACGTTCTGATTTAACGGCAGTGCAGTACGTAAAAGTTCAAATGTAGTAAATCCGTGTATCATCCGTTCATTCATTTTTCCATATGAAACCAAACCCCAAAAAAACGAAAAACCACTCGTATTTTCAGTTTTTGTTTCCAAAACCAAAACG
>JBBKCR010000006.1:20083680-20110044 GCA_037577295.1 Ladigesia roloffi | reverse complement strand
CCTCCACCACCTCCTCCTCCGCCTCCTCCTGGCAACATACCACCGCCGCCGCCACCCCCCCCTGGCTCAGGCACCATAACTTCAGGTGAGACAAGCTTGTATATATGCTCACTGTGCACTGTATATGCTCATACTGGTGCAATTTACAGGTTTAGGGTTGTGTCACTCATCTATTGATGCAGTTTATCAGCCAACATCTACCGCCTTCATGATTGGTCAGTTTCTGATTATAACTGTGCTGAATTTCAGTCTATATGCTTACCCTTTAGGTCCTATCTGAACCCAAAAATACACGGCTGGATTCAGAACAGATAGAAGCGAGGTGCATTCACTTAATAAGCAAGGTAGACAGGTAGACGGAATGGAATTGACTTAATTATATGGTTTCCCTCCTTTCTCTTTAATTAATACCAAATTTTCTTAGGTTATTATAAGTTACATTAAGAGTGGTCCTCCACCAAACATGTAATATTAAAAGCGACTCTGATCAGAAGTTGAGTGTTGATGAAGGCCAGAGGTTGGTTGTATATTAACAGAATTCTAACTCTAGCAGCAAGGCCTTATCTGCTGGCCAGTGAATATATGTGGAAAGTCTTATAACCCTGCTTCTCTCTTTACTTACAAATGTGTTTGAATGTGTTGAATTAGGCATAAAGAGTAAGAATCTAATCCAGACGAAGTATCGGATGCCACTGTTTAACTGGCAAGCTTTAAAAGAAGAGCAGGTGGCTGGAACCGTTTTTACAGAGCTGGACTACGACAATGTATTAGTGGTAAGAGAGGAGATGCTGTTGCATTGTTAAGGGTTAGTGTTTCTGTGCACAAAAGATTCTTGTACTGTGCATCTTATTTTTATGATTCAAAAGAGGAAAATATATTGATCCTGCAGCGGAATTTACTTAAATATCAGCTTCTTTGGTTTTTTTTTTTTGTATGTGTATGAAGGATGCAGCTGCACGATAGCCTTCAGAACAAAAGCTTTAATGAGTTTAGACACAGAATGAGCTAAGGAGGTCCAAACGAAACAAGTCCTTCTTAACACAGGTGCAGGTTTCAGATTACAGAACTCCATCCACACTAGTGATGCGCGGGTCGTCTCGTAACCCGCGGGTTGGGGCGGGTCATTAAAAACAAAATTAAATATAAAATCCAATCTATAGCCTAAAATGTGTATCATTATCTTGTTATTAATATGACCTGATATATCGTTCATATTCATAATCATATGTTGTTGCCAGTTTACAGGGCGACGTTTCCAAGCACTTTCAGGCCGAAATAAAGGCAGTTTTCGTTTGAATAACAATACCTAGTATGTCTATTTAATGGTCACGGGGGCGGGGCGGGTTGTAAAAATAGATACAGTGGTGCGGTGCGGGCTGGGGCGGGCCAAATAATTTCATAAAAACGGGACCCGCGGTTGGAAAAATACCCGACCCGCGCACTAATCCACACCAGGCAGGACACACTCAGCAGCAGTCCGAGTCACCCTAGATTCTTTTAAGCTTACTTGCAATGGTGAACAGTCAGGTGGTCCTGCTTCCCTCTGACCTGCTTTAGGTTAGAGTCTTCTAACTGACTTCGGCTTGTAGACACAGAGAGAAAGCTGCATCATAATCTCACACAGACACAAATAATATAGATTGGTGACCACACACCCTCTCTCCACACTGGCTGGATTTTAATCAGTGTCACACGGAGGGGCTCAGCCCGAACATCCAAGCATGAGACTGAAAATATTATAATAAAGTAAAAAAGACTTAACAAAACAATAGACTTAACACGAACATGTGCCTGTAATCAGGTGCCTAGTGACCCAGCTGACTCACACGCAAAGTCACCTACACCTGGGCTGCGCTGGCACAGAGTCCAGACATGTGTACATGCAATACTCAGGAGACGGGGGTCGCTGGGGGCTTGACCGAGGCGGCCCAGATGTGACAAATGGCTGTTGTTTTTAAACCAAAATAATACAATATCTGGGCCTATGTCCAGGGGCGCCGCCAGGGGGGGAAAGGTTAGAACGATTCTAGGGGCCCAGCACTGACATGGGGCCCTGTTAGGGGTTAGTAATATAACTTAAAAAGGGGGGGGGCACAAGGATTCATGCACATTACGCTACAGTGCTTTATTAAAGGTGTGGCAGCATGCACACTTACTTAGCTCTCATTATTTACATCATCACAATTGTCTTAATAAGTTAGCCTGTTATTAATTGGGGTTAGGGTTAGGGTCTGAAAGGCATCAAATGAACAGGCACTACTGCTCTTATTTTCATCTCACATTTCTCATCGCCTCTCCTCTTCTAGGAACTGGACATGGATGTGTTTGCAGAGCAGTTCAAGACCAAAGCTCAGGCCCCTCCTGCTAATATTGGCACTCTGAAGATGAAAGTGGCCAAAAAAGCTTCTAGCAAAGTTTCCCTACTAGAGCCTAACCGGGCCAAAAACCTTGCCATTACTCTACGCAAAGCAGGCACGAGTGCCGACCAAATCTGCACGGCCATCGAGACGTATGTGATGTTCCTGAGCTGAATCTGCACTTTACTGTACCCAGACCTAACACAAATTTCATTTCAGCAGACATCTTTAGATAGAAGTGTCATTAAGATGAAGAAAAGCCTACATTAAGTCATACGTTGTCATTGATGGACCCTGTTTCCATCGTGAATCACTGTCTCACACCTCCAACTCTCCGCTCTCCTCTCTTTATCTCTCTGCAGGTATAACCTAGATGCATTAAGTCTGGATTTCCTGGAGCTGCTGGAGCGCTTCATCCCGTCAGATTATGAGCTGAAGTTAATCCAGAATTATGAGTGCGAGGGCCGGCCGTTGTTGGACCTGTCAGATGAGGACAGGTTCATGGTGCGCTTCAGCAAAATCCCGTGCCTTTCTCAGCGTATCAGTACTCTCACTTTCATGGGCAACTTCATCGAGAGTGTCCAGACCGTGCGGCCGGTGAGTACAGCCTGTCATTTTTTGCATGCGTCAATTTATGGGCATTTGGCAAATGTCTCTTAAGGGGAAGCTCAATTAATGTTACTATTTCTTCGTAAATAAATGATTTGGATATATATTCAGTCAGAGGGGTTTGATGTGCAATGCTGTGAGGCGATAATATGAGTGTATCCAGTGCAGAGGATTTGCCAGGTTTTTTAGTGAGTGACCTGCAGCTCCAATATCCAATCAAGAGTCAGTCTGTGGGTTGAAACTGACTAATGAAGGGCTAGAGAAGAGCTTACACTGTGCATCATCAGATGGGCCTCAGTCTTTGAATGTGCACTGCCAAAATTGAACTGCGACGTAATGGTTCCTAGTTAAGTAGCCAGTTGATTGTATGCAGGCTAAATTGTGCTATAATTTGGTTGCAAAACACTTGAACTAGCATGTGGTATGCCAAACTTGCAAGTATTTAGGAAGAAACTCCAAATGACTGAGCAGAGAATTAACAGCAAAGTTGGTCTTAGGGAAAATGTTTGTCATGCAATATGTTTATCATAAAGCATTTAATCATTTGGACAGGCGCATAATTACAGTGCTTATCTCTGCATTAACACAGGGATGTAAATGCAAATTATTCAGACTAACTGCGGCTTATCATCTATTTGTGTTGATTAGATAATTGGTTTATAAGCAGTGGTTCAATTATCTCCATTCACACTTCTTTTCTGCTTTTCTTTATCTTGCAGCAACTGAACGCCATCATCGCTGCTTCCATGTCTATCAAGTCTTCCAGAAAACTGAAGAAGATTCTGGAGGTAAATGTTTCAGCCCACAATGAAAGGTTTTCTTGTTTCTTTTTAACATTCACATTATTAACCGTAATCCTGTTTAGCTTTGAATGTTGCGTAAATGTGATATTCTCATATGTCCAGATTGTTCTAGCATTTGGAAACTACATGAACAGCGGGAAGAGAGGAGCAGCTTACGGCTTTCGTCTCCAAAGTCTGGATTTGGTGAGAAGAAAATGTCAAAGGGCTATACATGAACAATTAAACCCTTTGAAAAGAATGTTCACTTAAAGTCCAGCATAAGGACTCTAAACTCATCAGTCCCTTTATTAGAAAAGAATTGTATTTCGTATACGTTTTTATGGTTTGAGGGTACATTATTTAGTTAAGTAAAAAATGTTACCATGACATTACCACTGTTCATGTCATTCTTGTCTTCTCAGCTGCTGGACACAAAGTCTACTGACCGTAAACAGACTCTCCTGCACTTCCTTGTGAGCATCATAGAGGAGAAATACCCACAGCTGCACACTTTTTATACTGAACTGCACTTTCTGGACAAAGCAGCACTGGGTGAGGACAGTCAAATGCACATAGACATAGATATACTGATGTGGATTACCTTATTAGCGAGGCAACTCACCAATACTTTTATTACCATGGCATAGGTACACCATTACTAAACAGAACACTTGCTGGTTTGAGTGGAACGTAGAGTGAAAGTAGCATAAGGGTATTCAATCAGCAATGCCCACATTATGAGATTTAATCTCTTATGATTATGGGGAATAAATCAGATGTATTGTCTTATCATTGGGGGTGGTGTAATTTGAACCTTACTATGCAATCCAAACAAAATGTTATTATTCCCTTTTCCAGCATATACAGCTTTAGATTGCTGCATAGCACACATCATACATGTGCACTCATCCTTACACCTTTCCCTCTGCTCAGTGTCTCTGGACAGTGTTGTAATTGATGTGCGGGCACTGGAGAAAGGAATGGAAGTGACCCAGAAGGCATTTGAGAAGCAACAGCACAGTCCCATCCTCAGAGACTTTCTGTCCAGTAATAGAAGTCTCCTGGACTCTGTGGTTAAGGATGCAAAGACTGCCCAGGTAAAACTACCTAAGGTACCTTCTGCTGACACACATAGGATCTGTACATAGTGAAAATACCTGATAGTAGAGTTGCCTGTAGACTTGGGGCAACCTGGACAATTTAATGTTCGGGAAGGGAACTGCTGTGGCTGAGTATTGTGGTGAATTGATTGTTTATTTGAGTGATCATGGTTTATATTACGATGTGAAATCTACAGAAAATTCATCAGGTGTTTTCCAAGCCCAGATTTAATGTTTTATATTAAGTTACATAGCAAGGTCATGAGAAACACTGTCATGAAAAGGTTTGTTGCCGTTCCACTGGCGGATATATCCAGAGCATCTGTTACTGTTGTTTTAAAGAACATTTTAAATAAGGAGGTGTGGTGCTGTCCCTTGTTCCAATGTGAATAAATGGTAGCTGTTTTAAATTGAAATATGTGATATGGATGTAAGGTGGGAAGACTGGGTTCATTCTTAAAAACTTTGATGCAAGTTAATGTATTGCGCCTGAACTCATCAGATCCTTATGAAGTTTACTTGGAACCTCTGCTGAAGTTCAACTTTTCTGAACTGTAACTCCTCAACAGCATTCATGAATGCACAGTTTTAGCTACATGGACAAAGCAGGTATTATGTGGGTGGTGGACCGCTCACACCCCAGCAACAGCTCGGACATAAATATTCCATAACACTGCGGTGTCTGATAGGGGTACAGTCTGTAACTGCACAGCTGCATCATGTTATAATTGATCTCTTCATTGTTATGTGGGTGTTTCTAGGAATGTGGGCACTGACTATAACCCCAGATCTGTTTAAGTAAAACAGTATATATAATGAAAGCAGTGGTGGTACTAATACACATGGATGAATGTGACTCATCTGTTTATCTCTGTTTCTGCAGAAGGCATATGAATCTGTGGTGGAGTACTTTGGGGAGAATCCCAAGACTACACCTCCCTCTATGTTTTTCCCCATATTCACGCGGTTCATGAAAGCTTATAAGGTCATTTTTAACATGTTTTACAATCTCATGTTTGCCTAAGGCTCATTAATAATGTAACCAAAAATACCTGATAGTTTTTTAATAAAGAAAATCTAATGAACATATTTTCCTCCATTTCCCAAATGTAGTTTCCGTTATGTTCACACCTTCAGGTTTTAGAGCTACGAGCTTAATTTACATCGTATATCCTATTAATTAACACTGCACAATCTACATGTCTCAATCACCAGACACTTGTCTTTTTAATCTATAATGAATTCAGATTTACACAATACACTGACTTATTTGGTTTGTGGCTTTAAAAATATGCTGCCTAAAAAGTATTAAATTATATATGTCTAGATTGGTCTAGATTACATATACAGTATGTTAAATGGTGTGGTTTCCACTGATAGTTCCAAGACAAGCAAACTTCATATGCCAAACATGTACATGCTGATTGACTACAGCTGGGGCAAATTTTACATTTTGCTGAAATACTGTTTACTGTTTGTGAATAACATCCACACATTTTAGCATGTACATTTATTCTGTTTACTGTTTTTGTTTTATATGAAACACGAGCCATCTGTTCGTTGATGACTAAAACTGTTGTTTCTTAGCTTGTAATAAAACTTCTTTCATCCATATCTCTGCAGTTGACTGAACAGGAGAATGCACAGAGGAAGAGAGATTTCATTTGTTGTGATGAGAGCAAGGACATGGCCATCTCTGACCTAGACAAAGATGACCAAATAGGAAACAAGGTATGAACATACAGGAGAGCGTGTTGACACAAAACCTCATTCATCTGAACTGGTGGCTTTGTAACATTCTTGACCTTAGAATTCCTCACACAGTGAACGGGGATGCTAAATTGCCCCTAGGTGTGAATGTGTACATGAATATCAGTGTGTCTGGCAACCTGTTCCTGATGTTTCCCTGTTTTTTTCACCTGTAAGTGCTAGGATAGGCTTTAGTCACCATGCAAACCTGGTTAGAATAAAAGGTCAAAGGATGAATGAACTTGTAATGTACGTTCGAAGGGTAGTTTTGTTTTCATATGATACAAATACAAAAATATGACAAGTCTCTGACCCTGGAGCCTCCCTGGATATTCTTGGGCTGGTGTACTGCATTAATACCAGTATTATAGCCAGACAGGGTCACTGCTGTGCTGAGAGTGGCACAGCATCCAAATTTGTTCAACATCAAACATGTGGTCAGAAAGTATCATATTGCATTTAAAGTGGACATTGAACTACCTTGAGTGGAGGCACAAGGTAGTTTCTTATAAAGTGGATACATACACTCAGCAATGTGCATGTCTTACCTGTGTGTGTGTGTGTGTGTGTTTGTGTGTGTGTGTGTAGGTTCCCATGTTGCCACGGCTCCAGCAAGTGGACCTGATAGCAGAACTGAAGCGCAGGCAAGTGTCTCCGCTGGTACGGGAGGGCAAAGACGGCGCTATCGAGGACATCATCACTGGTGAGCCAGGGATCAGGGATGGAGGATCAGGCATCCAGCAATCTGAACCAAAATGGACATGGAAATCGTTTTTTCCATCACTTTTCCGTTGATTATTCGGTGAAAACACACCGTAAGCTCTGAAATATATGATCTATTTATTTCAGAGAAGACATTTTAAAGAAATAATTTCATGGGAGACGGAAAAACATTCTTAATGAACCCTAACGTAATGAGCTTTTAAACAAAGTAATCCTTTCTCCTGTTTGTTCTCCTGAGACTGCATGTCTCATTCTTAATTCTGAACTATTCTCTTTTATCTCTCTCTCCTTCTCTTCCTGTCAGCCTTGAAGGCTGTTCCTTTCACGGCTCGTTCGGGAAAGCGCTCATCACGTCTGCTGTCTGATTCTGGCTTCAGTGACTTGAGCCCATCTTAGATTCTCTTTCTCTAGTCTTCCTTCTTTTTTCTCCACAGGTATATTTGTCTTCTTTTGCTCCTTTCTGTACACCATTTGTCAGCTTCAGTGACTGTACCTCATAATTCCACTGTTGTTACATACTGCTGTATTGTGATATACTTTAATTATACACAGATCAGCTACAACATTACACCACTCGCAGGTAATGGGAATCATATTAACATTCATTACGTTGTCACAGGGGCATCTGTCGTGGGGTGGAATGTATATAAAGCAGCAAGTGAACAGTCAGTTCTAGATGACTTGGAAACAAGAAAATGGGGCTGAGGGACTAAAAGGGCTAAATTGTGATGGTGTAGGTCAGAGTACTTCAAACACAAGAGATTTTGTAGTATATTCACTGTATCCAGTGATTAGTGGTCCAAATACAGCTGGACAGCTGGTGAACAGGGACCAGGGTCGAAGGCACACGAGAGAGAAAACGGTCAGAAATCCTCCTGGTCTGATTCCATAGAAACATTACAGTAGCACAGATTGTTGAAAATGATGCACGAACACACAGTGTATTGCAGCTTGCTATATCTGGGGCTGTGTAGCTGCAGACCAGTCAGAGTGCCCATGCTGACCCCTGTCATTCAGCGAAAGTACCTACAATAGGCTTGTGAGCATCAGATCTGGACCGTGGGGTAATTTGTGGCAGAGTACAATATGAGTGCACTTGTCAGCACGATAGAAGCATGGTTGAAAAGTCTACTAAACAACATCTAGCCATGTTGATGTGTCACACGAGTATTTGAATGTGATATTTTCATTACAGAACAGAATTGTTTTGCCAGCAAGCTTGTTTTGTGTTATTGACTCCATACATTAAAAGAGCACATACAGCTGTCTGTCAGAAGATTCTAAATTCAAATCGTGAGGTTGGAAGTCCAAGAGAGCTATCCCTGGTAGAACATCACATAACTCAGAGGAAGCACGTGTTAAGATTCACCTTCTCCGTGTGAATGTAGACACAGCCCATACTAGATGAATTTCAGATTCATTTGCTTATTACATCCATCACTGGTGTCAAAATAATGACGATTCATTAAAATATATATATATTTTTTGTTCTTAAATGTTTTCTGCACCTGTCTGTAATTTCTTTTGTGTATGCAGGTCTGAGGAATCAGCCCTACATAAGAACAGATGGAGGGAGACGCAGCACCAAGTGGAAACCAGCACAGCAGCTACAAATGCCCTCAGACATCTCTCTGTAAAACATGTGACCCCATTTAAATATGTATACACATGTTGTTTTTTATGTTCTGTAACAATAATTCACACTTTCACCATTAACTGTAAAAGGAGCCAAAACAATTCTATGTCAGAGCTTGATGGACAATTATATGCATTGCTGGCTGGATGTTAACCCAGTTGTATTATATTTAAATGCCCTCTGTATTTAAACACACATGCTTGCTGAAATCAGTCATACACTAATACCATTCTGATGGATGCTATGTAAAGTAATATATATATTTTTTTTTCATATTGGTAAATGCCTACCAACTCTTTGTTTTATTACTGACTTGAATAATTTTATACTGCTCAGCATGTACATGTAAATAAAAATAAATAAACCATTCAAGTAGACTGTATCATTGTAAACTTGGGAATTTCTAAGATAAAAAAACAATAATTGAATGAGGCCATAATACAAGATACCCACTTTAATACTCACAAAAAACACAAGAATATACAAAACCAACAGTCTCTGGTACATAGATTTTAGCATTATATATTTTTTTCCTACAAGAGCAGCATTATAACTTTTTTATATAGATATATCTATATTGGTCGATGTGCATTCTTACTTTATTGTTATCACAAAAATGTCTTTTGTCATTTTGTAAACACTCCACACATTCTTAAACATGAATGAGCTTTGTCTGCTAGGGCTAGCGACATTGCTCATAATTACAGAACCGCAGTTTTTTCAGGTTCAAACAATGGTTTTAGTTACAAGGTTACAGACAACAGTAAAACGGGTCTGACTGACCCACCTACACGTATGGAACAAAAATCATCTTTAACAAAAAATATCTCCTTTATACAGAATTCAATCTATTTTACACTCAAAAACAGAGTTTACAGAGTTGATTCTGCATGCAGACTTTAAATATATACTGTACATGCAGTTTTGCACTAACATCTCTTTGTTAAAAAAAAAGCTTACATACAAATTCACTAAATTAGTACATTGTGGTAGCACAGTCTATGTACAGTTCAACCTTTTTTCCTATTACACTTTAGTGTATTAGTAGATTTGTTTTACATCCCAGCTTTCACACTTTCATTCAGGCCTCTACATGTGCAGGATCAATTGTGTATCAGCATATCTTTGAATTTGAATATTTGCTTATTCTTAAGAGATCCAAGCCAAGAGAACTGTGCTTCAGCTTTGTGCTTCTCATGTCTTTGTTGGGCTGTTCCAACATAGCAGAACATTGTTTTCAAAGTGTAATATATATTAAAAAGAACCTTTTAATGCCAGAAACCACCACTGAAAACTTTTCATGGGGATGTAAAACTGGCTCAGTTGTGATTTACCATCTGGTCTATTCACACATGAAGTTCGACCAGAATTAAACTGGGTCAGGAGTGTTCTAAAATTCACTTCAAACGCGTAACTGGAATGACTAAAGTTCTGCAATGGCAAACTGCAATCATTTAGCAAGTAATGTTTAGAACATCTTTTATGATTGTCTTAGAACACAATATTGACATAAATCTCCTAATTGTAGAAATCAAATGACATGAGAAACAAAAGATGACATTTCTCCTTAAGATGGAAAGATGCAAAAATGCATTCAAAGTTAGCATCTATAAACAATTATGTTTGACGTTAAAAATAATGAGGCATATGTTCTATGCAGCCCAAACATAAAGGCTGTTTACACCATGCATTAAAGAGTTTCATGTCCTGATCATTTATACCATTTAAACTAAGGTCCGATTACAGTTTTCTGTGTAAGACTGAAACTCGTTTACTTTTCCCCCATCATCATACTAACCAGCAAACCTGGCTTCAACACTTGCATTGTCTCACAGTGCAAAAAGGAACTTGGTTCGAGAATAACATAAACGTATCCTTCATTTTGCGTTTACTTCTTCGCACTCTAACACAGTAGTCGGCACTTGGCAGACCCAGTTCTATTTATGTAATGTGGATCTCGAAAACCTATTCATTTACACTTGTGTTGAATACAGTCCAGATCAATCTCTAAAATCTCCATTCATAATCTCACTGAATCCTGGGTGTTTAAACCTGGCTTTTTGAAATCCAAACATGATCCGATCATGAAAACCGCATGTTAATGAAAGGTGTAAATAGCCTCATACACATTACGCGAAAAAACATTCAGATCAAACAATTATTTTCCAGGTTTTCACATCATTAACTATAAGTACAGTACATGAATGAACTTCATTTTTCCAGACTTTTAATTTCTCAGACTTAGTCAGCATGTCCTCTCATTCCAAAGTATAAAAATACAAAAGATTCTATCTGTAGGAAATACTACATTCCATAAACACCTTTTGGTATTAATTAATTATCACAATTGAACATGGTTAGTTGGCTGTTAATCTGTATACAGTGTTGTGGATATTTATAGCAGAATATAGTCTCTTAAGTGCTATAGAATTATTACTTTTTCTACTTTTTTCCCTTTCTGCTTAGGACATCCATTTGGCCACTAGATCATCTCTCTACACCAATTACCTTGGTTCGGTTTTCTGGGAGTCAGTACTTGCGTATAGTGACTAGATTAATGCACCATATGATGTTATTCTATTGTACATATATTACTTACTTTGTTACATTTAGCAAAAATGAGTCTAAAATCAGACCTTATTTATACTTACCCTAATGTACTACACATATTGTAAGACATGCAAGCTTGATCCAGTATCCTACACAGGGTCCTCTTTTCCTCATGGATGTCTGTCACCTTCAGCATGGTTTAATCACCTAAGATAGGATCAGATCTCAGGAGAGGAGAGAACGAAGGACAACGGTTGGCTAAAAACGATGCCAGCCAACATGCCACAGGGAAAGAGAGAGAGAGAGACTGTGACTAGCCTCAGAGAGGTCATTGGGGCAGAAAGGAATGGAAGTTGGTTGCATTTGCAAAAAGGGATCATATCTTCTAAACATGTACAGAGTTTGTCACAATGCAGTGGTCAGCTGTTGAAACACAGGAACAAGAAGACCCATAATGCTAGTTATTTAAATTGATTTATTTACTTGATTTGGCCATTTTCCTTCCCAGTGCACATGGGACTATATTTGGTTACTTCTAATGCATGAACATAACCCTGCCTATAGCTTTCTGGCTGAGGCTAAACGGCTTCTGCCTGATGGTTAAAAACAAACACGATGTCCTAGTTTAACCTTCGAATGTCAGTCAGGCAAGTGGAAGAGTGAGGATTAATCAGGAAAATATGTGCAAGCAAGAAGCAAGCAAGTTAGGAGAGGTGAGTGGGGGGAGAGAGAAGAAAGAAGCAAAATATTAATTGGACTTTACATACTGATGTCTCTAAAGAACAAGTAGAAACATTTAGAAACACACTCCATCAACCAGAGATTTTCAGAGTGATGCCTCTTTCAATCCATATTGCTCTTAAAATAGCTTAACTTTAACTGATGCTCAGAAGTATCGCCAAACTCCACTATCTAGAAATAGATAAAAGTAAAATTTGAAATATAAAATCTCATAGACTGGTTTGGGAGCAGTCAACAGGAAACTAGCTGTACTGTTCCAAACTGTTCTTTCGACTGAAAGATGAAATGCTCCAGGGGAATGTAAGGATCTGGTTTATCATCCCACAAATTTCATCACCCCTGAATCTTGTTTGTTTTCTTGTGAAAAATTTTGCTATTTTTTATTATTTATGACATGAATGATATTTCAGCTTCCTGTTGACCGTTCCATTTTGTCTCGTCTCAGAAGAACATGCATTTACCATTTGTCTCCACAGGCATCTGTTTAACTGTCACAGCGGTTTATACTACAGGCTGCTTCCCAAGCCAAAATGGCAGACAGAATGGTCGCCAGACAGCGTTCCCAAATTTACTACAAGGAGTTCTATTGAGCTGCAAGTCCAGAAACAAGAGGCTTTGCTGGGAAGGGGCTTCCTAGTGTGCCAAATTAGCCGGACCTTTGACTGAGCACAAAGCAGAAGCTGTCGGCTTCTAGCAGCTGTTTGACAGATCGGTGGCAGCTCTGCCCTGCTGTGGGTCAGTTCACAGTGGTCACAGCACACAGTACAGGGTGACCCGACTGGACGGCTCATTTGCTGGCTGAGAACTGCCAATCCTCAAGCAGGCCAAGAGAGCCTGGGGAGATCTAGGTGATGGTAAGCTTTGCGCTAATGGCAGAATAAAGTAGCCTGTTAGAACACACTAACCAGGAAATGCAATAAGCAAAAACACTATTGAATTTTGTGTAATATAATATGGTTGTCACAAATTTGTCATATTACTCGTCTTACTATTAAAATTTATACACAGTATTTGTACATTTGTGCCATATTTAAAAATAAAAGTTCACTGTGTAAAGAAACACAAGCCCAAACCAAACAGCATTTAAAAAACATTCTCTACGTTTAGAATTCCTTTCTACTTTTCTGAGTTTGTGGTTCCATTAGTGAACATGAGCCCCAGACGTTCCAGCCCGCCTAGTGCAATGTTCTTATGCAGGCTTTCTCCACACAAAAGGTCTAAAATCAGTTTGACTTTGCACTTGTTTCCAAAACCAATAATAAAAGAAAAAAAACATTTTCTGAAGTAACCTAAAAAACTATGTCAGTGTCTAAACCTTTTTTTCATTAGCACAGTGCTACCTCTTTTAGTGATACCTCTTTAATAATACATCTTTAAGTAATACCTCATTTAGTGATACCTCTTTTAGTGACACCTCTTACAGTGATACCGCTTTTAGTGACACCTCTTTAAGTGACACCTCTGTCTCTAAACAGTATGACATTTGAGCTAAACCTGACTACATTATTTGCAACTAACCGACTGTGTCAATCCTTGAAGTATTCTTCATGTATGTTGGGGCCTCACATTTTCAGACATAATCCTGTTCTTCAGAAAATTGAAGCTCCTCTGAATCCTCTTTATTATTTTTTTTAAGCCACCAGGCTCTATGTTTTTTACAACCAATGATATACAGAAAAGCCTGATGCCTGATTACATCGTACCGTATGCTCTTATAACAAGTTTAAAAAGAGAAACTCCTCTACCCAACAAGAAATTAAGATTTCTGGAAGACTTGGTAAAACCTGACACTGGTGTAGCTGAAAAGCACCATCATCATATCCATCATAGTCCCTGCACAAGGTCAGAAAATAAATTGGACAAATAACTGTTTTTTTCATAAACATTAAAAAGACCTAAATTTGTCAAATGCAATGAGGGCAGTTACAACCGTGTACTGTTAATCCTCCTCATCCGCTTACATAATTGCTTTCTGTCAAAAGAAACACCCGTTTGTGAAGTATAACACATCCATATTCAAGATGTGTGAACTATAAATGGTTAAAACAGGCATTACTAACATTTAATCTTGAATCGAATCTTAAGTCATTCTGTACTTCTTAATTCCACATCCACAACTCTAATTAGTAGCTACTATCTTCTGAACAAAAAGTTTCCGGATGCTGTCATCACATCGCAAATGAGAGACTCACTTCTGTTCATTCGGAGTGTCAGTTTGTCCTTGGATCAGCTATGGGGGAATAACCAGGCCCAGCGGACTGCAGTGAGCAGCGAGCAGTGAGCAGCTCACGGCTAGCTAATGGCCTAAAGATTAACCCTGCAGGCAGGAGAGGGAGAGAGAGGCCAGCTCAAATGTTAACTGGAGAGGAATGAAACCTTGCTGTCTTATCTCTCGCTCCATTCTTTTCTTGTTTTCATTCTCTTACTCTTTCCCTCCGGGGCTTCCATGCACCCTCCTACTCTCTCTCACTCTTTCTCTCTCTTGCTCTCTCTCTCGCTCTCTCATTCTCTCTCTCCCCATTTTCTCTCGTTCTCCAAGTTTCTTTGGGTTGGATTGAGGGAAGAGCCGTGACTCTGCAAAGCTGCCCTCACAGATAAGAGTCACCCAAGAGACTGGAGTGCTTCTTCTTTCAGTTTCTCTCTCTGGAGTGCTTTCACTTTTTCATCTCCCCTGTGTCTTCTGCTCTGGGTTTTTAACCAGCGTTGCTTTTTTGTGTTCTTTAGCAAGTACTGCTTTCTATCATTTGATCTCCTTATTGTTTTTCCCAACCATGCTTACATTTTGCACTATAAACCTATTTTTCTACTTAGTTTGTATATCCTTCAAGGTCTTAAAGACTCCTAAAGCTGGCATTGAGCAAAATATTATAGAGTTAGTTCACATGGATTTGTTGTGTTTGTCGACATCATACATGGTGTTTTCCCTACCCACCCCAATCTCAGCCTTCACTGCATGGTCAAAGCCTCTCAGGGTTTGACAAGTAGGAGAAGATCATAATGCATCTAGGTCTGAAGATGCACCTGCTAGGAGAATTGAGTGAGTGAAGTCACTTTTACTCCTATATGTCCATGTTAAGATAAGGGTCAGAATTGAATCAATGGAGGACCGAAACGACTGCAGACTCTAATAGCTTTAGGAATGTTTGCAGCAACCATGAGGTACAAAACAACCCTTTGGGATAGTGCGCATATTTACAAAATTAAAGGTCAAGCTGCCACACTGGACTCAGCCTTTAAACTGCAAAGATTAGCGCAATAAATGACAAAGAAGCAGAGCATAAAGTGAAGAACGTGGCGCTACACTCTGCCTTTGAGGAACTAGCTGAGATAAACAGAAAAGAGGAAAGTCTGAGGCCAGCTCCCATGGGCTGTGACCCTCCATGATGGGCATTAGCATGTAGTGCTTTTGTGTTGGAAGAATATGGAGGAATGAATAAATGAAAGAGGCCACACACGAGACAACAATGGACATATGAGGCATGTTAAAACCCCCAGCAGAGAGGTAGAAATCACAATGTTGCACACACCAATGCTGCACACCCTTGCGTGTCGCAGCACCTGTGGAGCACCTGCAATGGTCGCTGGCGGTTGCTGACGTGAGACGCTTTAGCAACAGGGTCCATTCGCAGCAGCTAACAGAGCCATTGGTGTACGGATGCTAACAGAGCAGTTGATACTCAGCTTCTGGCCTCACAGGTGACATGTATCTGCTACTGAAATAATCATTGCTTAGCTGTCATTGTCAAGTGGACTTAGCTGCTAGCAAGACAGGGCTAGCAGGCTGCACCGGTGATGCTCAGCTGCTGCTAAAACTTAGCCACGAGCTTCACAGGCAGTAGTCATCAGTGAGGTTGTTACTGCCAGGAGGTTCAGTTCTGGCTCAGGATGGGAAGTCTAGTTGAGTGGTGAGGGGTCAGTGACTGGTGGCTAATTGCTTGGCGGTTTGTGGGGTACAGGGCACGCACCCGCCATTAAAAGTGGAATACCTGCTGCTGGCCCTGCTGGAGTTTGGGGAAGTCTTCACGCTGCTTCCTGGTCTTCCGCTCCAAGCTGCTTTGCTGCAGATGCTTCAGACGGGATGATGCCGACGACTGCGCCAGCTTAGCCGACCCCGGAGGAGTGCTGGAAGACTGCACAGGGAGAAAGAGGGACAGTGAGTCTATGTTTAAAAAAATATCATCAAGCTGGGCTTCTTCTGATTTGCATTGCTGAAAGACAGGGAGCAAAGGTAGCCAAGGGAACAAAACAAAGGGAATCATTAAAAGATTAAAGCACTAGAGAAAGGGAGTATAGGTAGGAGCATGGAACACAGACTGCATGTGTGCTGAAACTGACACTGATCCCCCCCCACCCCCTCTCTCTTCACACATGCACTTTGTGTTATAACAAACACACCAGGGGTGCTCGCCGTAGCATATTATTGGATTCTGTGAACAATAGAAAGCACACAGTTCGAGAGCTGCACGCCTCCTCATAAACTGTCTAAACAGTTTCACTGGCATTTGTGTAAATTACACCAGCCAACAGTAAAGCAACGAAAACAACCCTAAACTAAACGACCCAGCTAAATTAGTCCAGCAGAGCAATTAACCATGGGCTTTTGCAGGCACTTAGCCTGTTATAGAGCCAGTTTTACAGACCATGATTAGGCTTAATCTGAGACTACATTGCATATTCAGTGCATAAACACTGCAGACACTGTGGTTTAGTTTAACACTAAGCTTACTCCAACACCAAGGAACCAGCCCTGAAACTTTCGTAATGTGCAAGTATTTTCCATGTGGGAATTTTGGTGTCCAAGTGAGGTTAACATTATAAATCAAATCAAATTATGTGCATAATGTTAATCTATCTAATAACACCATTTGTGTTGTTTATAAAATGTACATTACTTTTCTATAGTATTTATTCCCCTGCATTTTTGTACAGAGCATAGAATATTTCATTTTGAATTCTTTCTGCAGTTTTTTCTAGAAATTAGATTTTATTTTGTACTTGTCTCCGTGTCTCTGTGTGACTGTGCAGTCATAACGCAAGTAATTTTCTTCTAGAATCAATAGAAGAAATCACTTGTTTTTCTATCAGAATCGGTATTGAAAGTATTGATGTATTTATAAGATTTTGAATCGAATTAGGACACCAAATACATAGTAGGATTTACCATAACAGCCCATTTTATAAAGGAGAATCCCTACATCTTCTGATGATTAGATGATATCTTTGTGGATTCATGTGTCCAAACTCTTAGAATTCGTTTATATATAGTGTCTCCCCTTAGAAATAAACAGGCTGTTTTTGTTAATGGGACTGAAAAATGTTATATGTTGTTAATCTCTGTTCTGATTGGCTGCACAGTATTATTTCTTGATAGAAAAAGCCAGCAGGGCTTAAAGATTCCTCCTAAATTGAAGATAAATGGACTGACTTAAACTTTTGTAGACAGGCAGATTTATGCCAATGCAGTGATTTTGTAACACTAGTGAAAACAATGACTTAATAGAACATGTTTGTACCATAATTTATATATAAGTAAACAACTATATAAGCATGCATTCATTAAATAACAGTGTTTATATACTACCTTTAAACTTAAACTATTTTAATGGGGCTTTTGTCCAACCTCATACAAGCTTAGAAACATCAGCAATGTAGGCTCATAAAAAGCAGAGGTCACTGATTTTTTTTAATACAAGATAAAAATAATGGATTCTAGACTATTAAAGACAATATCAATTAATAATGCATGCCATATGCCTACCATATAAGGATAAAGTTATGCCTGTGGTAAACTTACCAATGCCCTGATGTAGACTGCACAAGGATATAGCCCTGCTGGACCACCGTTTTATTATAAAAATAACATGTTCACCATAAAAAGCAAAGGCGAAAGAAAGGGAACATGTGTTCTGCAAAGGGGAAACTGAGTCGATGGAAAGAGCAGCAGTAGCCTTGCTGGAGTGTTTTGTTCTAAAGACTCTGCACTTGTTTGACTTGATTTATCAGCACTGTTTTTGACTGCTTAGTGTCACAGTTACAGCTCAGACACAAAACTGCCCTATTACAAACTGCAACTACTGTCACCAGAGTGATAGTGAGAAAGACAGGAAGAAGAAGAGAAAGAAGTTTACAGCTTGATGCATTAAAACAGAGTGCCAGTTCCTGTAGGAGCAGAGGAAGAAAGGGTGAGGACCCCAGAGCAAGAGAGGCCTGGAGAAACTAGCTAAAGGGTTACCTCTCTCCACAAAGAGCTGATGGTCCACTGACCCAAACTGGGAGCACTGCTGTGACCAGAGAGCTGGGGCAGAGTGCTGGGCATGGGAGTGATGGTCACCTTTACTGGTGTTCGCTGGAAGATCTGTCACATGAAAGTGTGTGTGGATTTGTGTGTGTGTGTGTGGAGAAATTCACATATAATCAACATTAAGGTTTGCATATTGGTCTTTAAACAAAACATTATTCAAACAAAGAACACACTTTACAATAAATTCTAATAAACTTAAAAGTAAAAGACAAAAGATAAAATTTAAAACTTAATTTAAGAATTAAAAGACAGAAAGCACTTATGTGTTTAGTTACCGACAGTGTTTGACTATCTACAGTACTGGTCAAAAATATACACTAGGGATTTCAAATAATGCTTCAATACGCTTTATTATTATTAACAGAACATTTTTAATGTGCTGCCGAACAGAAAGAAGGTCCTGTCTTAGATTCCTGGCCAGGGCGTCCGAAGGTCCTTTCTGTGTAGTGTTGTAAAAAGTGTGAGAGTAAAGCGACCATTCTGTCATTAGTGAACACACCAGAGCACACAGTGTGAAGCAGTAAGAGCCAGGAACACAGCGGCCTGGGGGCAGTGTGTGCGGATGGTAAACATAATTGGTACCTTGCTTAAGGGTACCTCTGAAGTTCCACTAATAGTCTTGGGATTTAAACCCACTAGGCCAGCTGCTGTAGGTTCTTCAAGCTTTTTCCTAATGTCCAAAAACTAGAAGTAAACTGGAGTTGCTAAATAATCCCAAGCTGTGAGTGAGTGTGTTTGTACATCTGCCCATGATGGACTGGTGACCTGTGCAGGGTGTTTCTCTGTCTTTTTAGATAGTGAATAAATGAATAAAGGCGAATCCAAAATTAAATGAAAAACTATCACGGTACACAATATGTATTCTTAATAGACAAAGGTGAACACCCTTCCTAGTGAACTTTACAATGTCCATAAAGAAACTCGGGCAGTTTGGATGGTTCATACTAAAGAACTCAGCGACTTTAAACATCCTGTCATAGGGTATGTCAATTTTCTCTACTAGATCTGTATCAACCAACTGTGAAAGACATTAATATGATATGGAAGCCTCAAGAAGTAAAAACAGCTCAGAGATGAAGCTGTGGACCACGCAAACTCAAAGAGTGGAAGTGCCAAGTCCTGAAGCGCAGCACAGACTGGGCCAAACTGCCTCTGGAAGTAACATCAGCACAACATTTGTGCACTGGGAGCTTCATGAAATCCTTTCCATGGCCAAGAAACTGCACACAATCCTAGTATCACTAATGCTATGAGTTGGTTTGTGTGGTTTTATTGATGCCTCCTGAAATCCTTAATGCTGATGGAAAAGTTTAGCAAAGGATAATTTTTCAGGGTTTAGGGGTTTAACAAGATATAACTAAAATTATACAACTTCATTTTCATGTTTGTGGTTTGGGAATGGGATGTTCAACAAGCCCCCACATGTTTAATAATTAGGTGTCACATTACTCTGACCACATAATGTTTCATGATATTTAACTTTGCTCAGGTTTGATAACAAGCAGACAGCAGATTGACTTTAATTCAAAGTTCCACATCCGTTAATGCATATTTTTCAGCTCGGGGCTTCAAACCATCCGTACCACAGCAGACTGAAGCCCAGCTGTTCGCATGCTGTTGTGCAGGATGTTACTCTAACAGCAGACCTTTCACTCAAATACCTTTTAAATAGTGAAATAATTTGATGGCTTTCTTGATCAAAGCTATTTACAGCTGTGGTCGTTGTACTGCAATCAGCCATAACATTAAAATAACTAACCTCATCCCCGTAAACAGCTCTTTAAGCCATGAACTGAACCCCACAAGATCTCTGAAAGCATGCTATAGTGCCTAGCACCAAGACTTCGGTTGTAACGATGTCTGAGTAGGTGGTACGCATTAAGGTAACATCCATATGAATGACAAGACCCAAGGCTTCTCAGGCCAGAGCATCATCCAAAGTTGCTTAGATTCGAACTGCTTCTCTTGCTTTCAACACAGAAACTTCAAGATCTGACTAGTAACACACTGCCTACTATATCCCGACACTTGACATACACGACTGCAACGAGGTCATCAAGCTTATTCCATTCTCCTCTCTGTAGTTAATATTATGTCTGATTGGTGTATATTGAACCTGAGGGGTTATTTACAAATGATAAAATGTATTGTCAAAATCAATCACTTGCAGTACAGTAACAAAAGAAACAGCAAAGCAAAAGCATCAGTACCACTCTAGAGCCTCCCTGTACCCATGAGCTGTATAAACAATAACAATAGCGAGAGCGCAACCTGGTTGCATTTTTAACACCATTATGGTATAATGACACTCATTTTCCATTTCATCACAGGAACAAAATAAAATGCTAAGTGAGTGTCCATGCGAGATAAGTCTGCTTAATAAAGTGGCTTATCAATGTATATCACATACAGGCCACTCATCCTGATAATACTAGATACCATAATACACTGATGTCTGTTATTTGTATGCATTATTTGTTAGCCCACCTTTCACCCATTCACAAGTGGCCAGGACCTTTACAGGGCCACCAGCCAGCAGTTATTCATTAGGTTTTGGAAAGTGACACTGACATGATAACATTATACTGGTGCATTAATGTTTGAGCGTGTGTGTGTGTGTGTGTGTTACACAGAACACGTCACACACAATAGTGGGCGGAGAATACTCCACCAACTAAAAATATCCAGCCAGTAGTGTCCTGTTGCCAGAAACCAATAACTAATGAAGGACTAGAAGTAAAGTGGCATTAAAATAAATAACATTTGGCAGACGCCCTTTTCAAAGCGACTTCCAATCATTATTTAAAGGGAGAGTCCCCAAGAGCTACTGAGGGTTACGTGTCTACTGATGGTAGAAAGTCGGGGGTAAGGGTTTACCCCATGATGCTACTACCACCCTAGAGGGTGACCAACACAAACTATCGAATGAAGTATAAGCAATAACTTTATATCTACAATGTGGACCAACAGATGTGTCTAATCAGAGCACTCTCATACACACATAAACACACACACACTGCCACTAACATGCTTCGACCATGTCTCGTTTGTGTGTTCAAGCCTGCATGAAGGCAAAAGTGGGGCAACTTTCTGGAAAAGGTTCCTTGAATGTTTTGATGTTCTCTGTAAAATGTGAAATATAATACAGATCAGGAAACCCCCTTCTGTTTATGTTTGTAATCTTTTGACTGGTTCTGTGTGTCATGTTTACATCCATGTTTACATCCTGCACATTTTCTTGATGTTTTTACCTCCAGCTCAGCCATGATCTTCTCCTCCTCATCCTCATCCTCCTTCATCCCAGAGGCGGCAATAATCGGCGGTGTGGAGGAGGGGCGGGGCCCATCTGAGGTTGAAGGTCGTCTGAGTTTGATGGGTGAAATCTGAGAATGAGTCTGTGTGTCTGGCTCCTCACAGTTTTCACCCTTCTCCAGTTTCTGCAGGAAGAGCGCAGGTGTGTGTGAAAAAGAAAAGGCGAAATAGGTAAGAGAGGATGCAAAGCAAGTATGTATTCGTTCCACAGAGGAAGGTCAACCTTCTGCAGATACTTGGAGTGTTTAGTATTTTTGAGAACATATCCTGAGGAATACTTTGAGGGCCTAACAGCTTTTTTTTTTAGAAAAAAGCTCGGTCATTTGAATTAAGTCCATAGCTTAAGTCCTCCCCCCTCTACTCCAAATGTACTCTAATAGAATTACACACTGGGTTGGGCTGGCCTGGTTGTCAGGAAGGACTAGTAAGAAATAAGCATTTACAGAAAACAAATGAATGAATAATTTAATAGAACGCCCCCAGTACAGATTTGGCACTGATTTGTCTCCCACCCTAAGTCAGACTTAAAATTCCCTGACTTTTCCATGAGTTTCCCTGATCAAATAAAGAATTTCCACGACCTCCTGTATAGAAAACATTTCCAATATAACATTTGGATGCTAAGCAGACCAGGGCATTTAAAGGGGTGATAGAACTCAAAACAGCATTTATATAATTGTACAGCTTGGCCTGTTGAATGGACCATAACCTCAACTCCATATCTTACATCCTCTACATCAGGCATCATGGCGAACCGCAGACCCGTGACCAGTCTGTTAAATTCACGAGATAAAGTCATTTTCATGGAGCATTATTTTGGACGGTCGTGGCTATAGACAGCAGTCACTGCTGCTCCAGTTAATACGACATCAGCTTCACTCGCTAGTTTAAAGCTCGGCTTATACCAGAGAGCCCTCTGTTCTGGCACGGCCCCCAAAGACCAGCCGGTTCTTTCAGCTCCCAATTTGCTCTTACTTTATTCTATTCTTTAGTAGTGTTCCACAGGTCGGCTTTAACACCGCCTCAAACCGACCCGTCAGGAGGTCCAACCCCCCGTCCAACCCGCAAAACTATGCGTAGATACTGACCCAAGACCCGACCCAACCCGAGGGAAAAAATAACAGTTTACAACACGTTTTGATAGTTAGTTGTGCACATTTTCTGCACTGGAAATGAACAATACATTTTGTGTTGAAATGGCTGTGGTAAAATGGGTCATTCTATACAACGCAGCTCTATATATTCTGTGATGGGAACCAAAGTGATGGGAAGTTGAAATGTTTTTTCCCAGTCGCACGGCTCGTGAGTGCACCCCCCCCGCCCCCCACTGTAGAGAAGTCTGACCAATTAACATACTTGCATGTTGCTCTTCTGTTCTCTTTGGGTGAGCCAGTCCTTAAATTCTTCATTTTCAAGCCAAATATCTTGTCTGGCATGTATCGTAATTAGCGAGTGTAAGGACAGATTTTGACGAAGACTTTGCAAAGATTTGTTTGTTCTAGAACTTTAGAGTGGAAGGGGTTTCGAACAAAACAAAAGACACACACTGGAAACAAAAATGCATAAATATACATCAGGTTTTGTCTATTGCATATATGCTCCGGAAAATATTCCCTCCTAATTCTCTGACTTGAAACCCAAATTATCAAATTCCCTGTCTTTACCTGTCTGGAAACGCCTACACTGAAATTCTCTGATATTCCAGATGTTCCCTGTAATGTTTGAAATCTATTTTGAACCTCAGGTAACCAGTGTACTTAAATCAAAGGTGTGCAATGCATCGCTTACTTTCACATTCTTGTTAATGATGATCACCTCACCACTGCTGTTGGTCGTGAGCCCATGGCCTGATGGGAAACTGCGGCGCGGGGGTGGGGGGGGTGGAGACTTAGACGGTTTTTCTGTTCGGAATCGTGGCACAGTCAACTCCCCTGTTATCAGTCAGTCGATCACACACACATACACACACACACACACACACACACACACACACACGTGAAATGCATGCACACAAAAGCACACAAAGCTCTCAGCTGGAGTCCATTTAAATCTGCCCGCACACTAACAGAAGTGCAGTCTTTCGCAAACTGCAGCGCAGCACACAATGCATCAAAATCAATAATACAATCAACGTGAAAGCAGCAACACAGAGGGAAAAGATTTTTATAAATAGAACATTTAACTGCACCTCTATGTCTACTGGCTAACATTTTGGAGGAGAATAGTTCAAAGTAGTTTAGTATAGTAACCTAGTAAAAATACTTCACTACTGTACTCAGTACAGTAAATACTAGACACTTTCAGACTTTTACTTGAATGGAATTCTAATTGGTGACCTGAACTTTTATAAAAGTACATTTTTGGGAGGGTATCTTTACTTATACTTAAGTGTGACTTTCGGGTACTTTATACAAGACTGGTTCACAGCCCCAATGCAGGGCTCTTCTCAACAGCACCACCATTCTAGCTCTAGCTCTGAGCATACAGATGTTGTTCCTCGCAGATAGCGAGACTCCAGTCA
This sequence comes from Ladigesia roloffi, assembly GCA_037577295.1. NCBI lineage: Eukaryota > Metazoa > Chordata > Actinopteri > Characiformes > Alestidae > Ladigesia > Ladigesia roloffi. The sequence goes on along the minus strand of JBBKCR010000006.1, from coordinate 20,085,663 downwards.
TGATTCAACCCTAGGATCTTTAAATTGATCTAAGAATTGGGAGGGCTTTCAACTTATCCTGACAACTGTTCCATTACATTTTATTTGAACAGCACTTTCTTCAACAGACACCACCCCAGAGTTCTTTTCCAGAAACCCAGATATGTCCAGGTCCCGATCCCTAAGCAGGCCAGGGCAGGAAACTCAGAAGAACCAAGATTTCAAAGAATCCACCCAACCTGAACCATTATGCTCTGTCACTCAACTAACTCAATGGAGTTTAACAGGAGATACCAGAGGGAAATGAAAACCTGTCAGAATGTCGCATATAAATCAGCCCTTTATATGTCCCCAGCAAGACATAAAACATTGCCAAATCGAGGCTACCTAGTTAACCTGTCTCTCTATTGTTATGGGGAAAACAATATCACCATGATTGAATTAAGAAGCAGTGATACTCTCACAGACAATGTGGAATAGGATATTAGAGAAAAGTTGTTTTTTTAGCCCAAATGTAGTCAAACAGCTAAGACATGCCTACTGTTTGAAGGTGACTTCTTTACATTTGACAAAGACTTACAAGTCAAATGCAGATAAATGCATAATATTCTGCTATCCATAAAAATTTCAATTATATATGTAAAAATAAGTAGTAGCAGCTTGTAGTCTGTATTTCCATCTGTATAGTTTATGTAAACCATATGACCAGTAAGTTTGTTTATATGGACTGAAACCAAAACAATGTTCTCATTTCAGCCTCATTTTCTATGTTATCGAGTTCCTAACTCACCACTGAGCCCACCTTCCTGATCAATTTGATAAGTATCTTCGTTTCTGCCACTTTCATGCTGCCACTCCAATAAATCACACCCTAGAAAATGTCTTTTGATAGTACAGACTAAGCCTGTAAAGATAACAAATTTAGCTGGATGATAAATTGTCCCAGAAATGATTACGATAAACGATAATATTGTCATTGTGTCCATTTGTACTGATGTAGCCTAATGATAATGAAATCACAGGCCCGTAGCCAGGGGGGGTTCGGGTGGTTCGAACGAACCCCCCTCACCCAGCTGAAGGTCCCAAATTAGTTTGGGGTTTTGTTGTAATGAAAAAAAATGTTGTAATAAAAAAAGAATGATGCATAATAATTGGAATCCCTAACAAAACCAAACTGAAGCCCTAATAACCCCTTCTGTGATTTTGATTTACCTCAAGATCTGATACCTAATGTTAGCGTTCGTGGTTTTGTTTTCGAGATTATGACACAGTCGGCAATAAACGCTAATAACATCAAAACGATTTGCTCTAAAAAATTCTAAACGGTGTGACCGCCAAAAGGACAACACTGATCATGTTCCACAGCCTTCATTTTCAGTATTTTCGATCTATATAATGAGCCCTGCCCCGCACAAGCCGTCTCAATGTGCGTTAAGCTCGCTCTCAGCGGAGCTTTCAGTAAGGGACCGTGAGGAAAGTGCTAGTTTTCTTCGTTTTTTGCTGTAGCTCAGTGGGCGGTGTTTTTGTAATAGCTTCCCAGTTAAAGGGCCTATAGACATGAAACCAGTGTCAGTCAAGAAAAAGGGACAGTGGACACGTTTAACAACCTTCCATTTTACAGAACAGCTGGCAACAGAATTGCATGTCCAAAATTAACTTTCTTTTTGTAATAACTTTTGTCAGCAGGAACATGAAGCAATGACACCCATGTCATTAAATAGAGGGGGGCAGTGGACAGTTTTCACAACCTTCCATTTTTCTGTCATGTCGCAATCTTCCTGCTGACAAAAGTTATTACAAAAAGAAAGTTAATTTTGGAACTGCAATTATGTAATTAACCACTAGGGGTAAAATGGAAGTTTTGGAATGTTTTGGAATGACAGTGTCCACTGTCCCTTTCTATTGATTGAGACTGGTTTCATGTCTCTAGGCCCTTTAACTGAGAAGCTATTACAAAAACACCGCCCACTGAGCTATAGCAAAAAACGAAGATATATAGATCGA
>JBBKCR010000006.1:20061321-20076650 GCA_037577295.1 Ladigesia roloffi | reverse complement strand
TAGTAAATATTATTATGCATTAAAAGTATGCACATTATGATACAAGCAGGCAGATTAAGATATCCAGTATTAATTGTTGTAACCAAAATGCAGTGTATAAATTTAATAATGAAATACAAAATACGTATGGAAATACAAAAGGTCCACTTAAAAAAAAAAAGAATCCCCCCTTGCAATAGGCTGGCTACGGGCCTGAATCATAATGCAAATGACCCCTTTCAAAGATCCATAAACCTTGATTTCTAAAGATCACATAACCCTGGGAGTGGATGACATTGTAAGACAGTCAGCATAACCTGACTTTGTGTGGCTTAAGGCAGGATCTCTCAGGAGGAGCAGTGTGTCCAGCTGTGCTCAATTCTAGCGTGTCCAAGGCGATCGTTTTCGTCTTAATAACGCCAGCTCGCCAGGGGGTATTATGGCAAACAAGGGGTCTTTGTAAAGCCCTCATTGAGCCCTATTTAACTTTGAAGTTTCCCAGAGATTGGCGATTTACCAATCTAGAAAAACCGTGAGCAATGAGTTAAAACCAGACTGGCTCTCTGCACTTCTAAAGGTCTTTCTGTAAATTTAGACTCTTCTCATTTAAATAAAATATATTTACACCAGATTATACTTTATTTGGCTATTTTTTATTAGCAGTATTACAAACGTAGAGCTTTTTTGGCTCCGTACCAGACTGCGTGAAGCACGTCTCACATCATGCTTCTGAGGAAAAACGAGGAGAAATGAGAGTTTCTGGCACAATCCCAAAGAAGTGCCGATCTCTGGAAAAAAAAAACTTCCCGTCCTGTAAGTGAGACGGACGTACGCAGTGGCATAAGTTGTATTCACATCTTAAATGTGTACCTACTTAGCATTTTCTCATCAGGCGGCAAGCAAGGCTAACCCACAAGAGAGTTTATGCCTCATTTCCCTAAGGAAAGGAGAGGGGGCGGTAGAGACCAATGTATCGCAGTGAGGTCCGTTGGAAAGCAAACAAATGAAAATTATCGCGACCGGAAAATTATCGACCTAATTTTAATTATCGTGCAATTAATTGATTTATTGTTTATCGTGACAGGCCTAGTGCTCCCTTATAGAAAGGAAGAAACTGGTATTGCACACTCTAAAACAGGGTTTCTCAACCACTGGGCCGGGTAGCACTGATGGGCTGCGAAGGCTTTTGATTGGGCTAGTAATCTAAAATCGAGACAGGCCATTGATCCGCAAATTATTATTTAATATTATGTAATGTGGCCAGGTGGGCCTTGGCAGTGTGCTGTGAAAGATAGGTAGGCCTTAACGTTGAAAGGTTTAAGAAGAATTGCTCTAAAAATGTAGATTTTTGTAGGTGGTCAGATCATTCTTTGTCTGGTCCAGTGTCCATGTGTACACCAAGATATCTGTAGTCCTGAACAATCTCCACATCCACCCCTAAAATGGGCAGGGGACAGGGGATTCAACCCTAATTCTTTAGTCTTGTTTATGTTTAGCTGCAGCTGATTCAGCTCACACCTGTCCAAACCCATCCTAGATTCCCTGTCATCCGAATGTCTGACGGCTCAGACTATGCAGAGCCATATGAGAATGCAGATGGCACTCCTCTGTGTTGTACTTGAAGTCTGATGTGTACAGAGTGAAGGGGTACAGTGACAGAACGGTGACAGAACAGAAACACAATGTCAAGTTCCAGTATTACACCACACTGTGTCAGACACTCGGCTCTGAAGCCACACATATGGTGACCCATCAATCATAGCCCATAATCCATTAAACTTGCATAGCAGACTGTTTGCTCCCAGCTTGGCTGGCTGAATGGTGCTAAAGGCACTGGACAAATCAAAGAACATGGATTGTCTTGCCAGTTGTAGGCCAGGTGCAGCAGGTAGATGATGGCATCATCTGCTCTAAACTTGGCCTTGTAGGCAAACTGAAAGGGATGTCAAGCACCAGTCTCTCAAAAACCTGCAGGCTGCGTGAGCTGAGTGCATCAGGGCTGCAGTCTCCTGGGGCACACCTTCTACAGTACAGGTACCAGACTCAGTTCTTTCTACACTACAGGCACTTTCTTGATACTGAAGCTCATGTTGATTATCCACAGCAGTATGCCCCTTAACTGGGAGGTGCAGAACATTCTTGGCCCCTTGTCCACAAAGGTATATTTAGCTCCTCACATGGTCTTCAGACATGGATGGTCGGTGGATGTAAGAGTTTTCATCGGCAGGAGGAAAGAGGGTGGAGGTTCTAGCAGGTGAGGTGGTGGAAGAAGAGAGGGGTAGCATTGAGAGTCACTTTCTAGCAAGGCACTGATGGAGGAAGCAGCAGTGTTGGGTGTCATGATGTGGAGCAGCAGAAGATGCTGCGTTGCGAAATATCGTTGAACTAGTTAAAATAAAGGTTAAACTTGTTTGCTTTCTCGACATCTCCATAAATCCCCTGTTCCAACTTTCTTCTGTAGTCGTCCCTTCCCTATTTAATTTCTAAGAAAACACCTTTCTAAAATCTGGGACATGTTCCACGAATTCCCTGTTCTCTAACTAGTACCATAAGATCATCCATCTTATTGTCCAGATGCCTCACAACGCCCTGATAATGGAAGGCAGATATGGTTTATATTGCATCCTTCTCTTCTGACCAGACTGTTGTCTGTACTCTACTGCGGTTTTTCCTTTTGCTTCTCTATGACATCCCCTTTTTATCTTTCTCCTCTGTATCTCTAAGGTAATGTCCGAAATGATCTCACTTTGCTTTGCTTTGTTTGCCTCAGCGAGATTGTTAGACCAAACACAGAGCGATAAACAGAGTATATGCAGCAACAACTCTCTCAAATCTCATGGTTGGAGAGGTCCCAGCTTACTAATAGTGAATATATAAAATTACCATTGCAAATAAAACAAGAGTGTTACCATTAACACTAACATAAAGACAGTACACAGAGCAGTTGTTATCATGCTGCTTCAAGCACATGCCAATCCACACCAAACATAAGGTCTCTAGCTTCCTAGCCAGAATAGGCTGGAATGTGTAATGCCTTTTAACAACACTTACTTTAGGTTCTGTTACTTTTCCCTCGTGTTGTTTCCGATAGCCTTACCTGATTCCCTGCGTTGGATATCCTTGTTGACTGGTTTGAGAGGGTTTTTTCCGGGCTGGTGCTCAGGTGTAGAGGAGGGTGTGGAGGACGGCGTGACTGGCTTAGGCAGAGAGGAGAGCTGGGGTTTTGGGGGCACAGCTGGCTTGGTGATCTGCTTGGCAGCGAAGTCCAGATCAGGAATGGCCTTCATTAGCTCTGCTTGCGTCTCCTCTAAAAGACGATTAATGTCCTGGGCACTGAACTGGGTTAAACTCGCCCGCTTTTCTTCCCAGTCCCGCTCGGCTGCCTAAACATACACAAACACAGAAGGTGTTAATTTTCCATGCATGCCACAATCCCACATACTTGTCCTTGGGTACCATCAGACTTGAGATTATCAAATACAAATCCAACACACACATTCTCCCAACTATTTAACACATCTATGCAAACCTTTACAACAAACACGTACAGAGCATTCTGTTAACAGAAGAGTGTCTTACCAAGCGGACTTCCACAGACACTCCCTTGTCCGGTTCTCTGCGTGTGGGAAGGTCCTCCAGGCCGCGGTTCTTAGCAGCACCAACTGAAGTGCCGTCCTGCTCGGGCATACTGCTGTCCACCGCTGCCGTGCTGGCCAGCCAGCTCCCCAGGGTGGTGGTACCTGCTAAACCGGCAGTACCACCAAGAGTTGACCCCAGACTGGCGCCCAGAGCACTGGTCAGACTTGCACTGGTTCCTGGAACCAAATCAATCAACTGAGTTTCTTGTTGTATTCAAATGCAGATGCTCCAATATGTTTTTAATAGGACATTCTACTGATATTTAAACATTTCTGAAAAAAAAAACATTCAAATGGCTTGATGGTGATTAGAAACAGGTCTCTAACGTCTACAGTTAAAATACAGCTATCTGATTTACAAGAACACTCAGCACGCATATTGGACGCACAGCACTGATAAAACATCGTCTTACACAAACGTTTCCTTATTTAGAGGTTCCATGTCTATGAATCAACAGGTGAAGCTTCAGACACCACAGAGAAGCCAAATTGTCAGTGTGTTTGTGTGTGTTTGAGCAAGGAAGTTTAAAATGAGGCCCTTGTGGTTGTAAGGGTTAAAAAGATCAACATGTGTCTTCTGAGTTTTTATATGCAAAACCCATAGCCACACCCCTGCATGAACACCAATGTTGTCAAAACCTCTTAATTATGCTATTGTAAAACAATGTCTGGGCACCAGGAAATACATTCATAACCATTTAATGCAATGACTGCCAGTGAGGTAGCTTTAGAGGCATTTATATATTAGAACATTAGGATGCTAAACCCAACACTGTGAACTATCCTGACCAACCACGTCAGGACAACCTAAATGAGTTTAAGTGTTAATAAATACTGTAATCTGTTCTGCATTAGAATTCCAGCTAACTATTATACATCAAATTCCATATATTTATATGTAAATCCATAATCACTGCATACATCTACATGTCCAGCCACTAATGGGACAGCCCACTGTTAGACTGGTACCTATGCTGGCAGTGCTGGTGATGCTGGGACTAGTCCCCAGGTTGGCACTTGTTGCTAAGGAGGTGGAGAGACTACCCGTGCCTGATAAAGAAGCTGCTAGGTCCGGCAGGCTGCTTAGAGAGGGGCTGGTCAGGATGTCCAGATCAGAGCTCTTTGCAAAGTCAGCATCACTGGAGCTGGACACGGAACTACTGAAGTCTTCAGGAGTCTTCCACATGCCCTCTGATACCTGCCTGCATGAGTACACACACAAAGATACAAATACAGTTAGAAAAACATAACATGCTCTTCTCAGATACTTATACAATACAACTAATATAAAAATTATGAACGGGATAAAAAAAAACAGGATTTTAGAGAAGTGAAAACAGCTTTTGGAAAATGTTCTCCACAGCTGACACATTAAAAACCTGATTTCGGTGTTTATTTTTTAAACAAAACATACTCGGTGCTGTTTAGAGCTTGTTGTGTGCTCAGTAATACCGGCTTTGCTTAATAACTTTCTTTTGTTATTACAGGGGAAGCAATGTATTCCTTAATTGTTTTTCCTTTTTCATGCTGATTAAAATGCAGACAAGCTGTTGCTATAAGTGTGCAGGCCCTTTAATTTTTTTAGACTGTAAGGCAGGTGTTTTGTGTTCATGGTGGCATTCAACAACATAAGACTCAATATTAGAACATTTCCTCTTTTCATTGTCAATGTCCCCAGTGTAGCATGTTATACTATTGTGATTGTACCACAGTTTATATATTTTACTAGATTTTAACAATAACACAAAACTGATTAACAAGAAAATATACATCCAAAGAAAAATAGTTCCAATCTCAAAGAGGCCAGGCTGCCTGCAATATTTAAGGTGGAAAAACAAGGTACGTGAGGTAGAGTGATACTTAAAGAGATCCAGTTGGAGTGTCATTATATTGGCAGCAATATAAAACCTCTCACCCAAATGCACAGAGAGGTCGGAACCAACTGTGGTATGTTAAAAAAAATAGATGCCAGCTGATGAAGTAATAACTGAATTTTTTATTTTCCTGATTATTTGATTATTCAAAATCATGTACAGTAATCCCCCTATTTTTGCAGTTCATCAGTCACAGCTTCAATCGAATAATTGTTTGCACACACTCACGCATCATGGAAATTGCAGATTTTTTGGTTTTGTGATATCTGGCCCTTGTTAGGCAGGCCCCCTTCATCCCCATGTTCACTGTTCATGTTTCAGCGCGGTTGTTAGCAGGGCAATTAGACACAACTGAAAGGAATGAGCCTCTGCTGCTCAGCGCCATGCCCAAGCATAAACAACCAGCCCGAGGGGGCGGGGCAGACAAAATCCCCCAGAATAGCAGGGGTCTGTAATGTTTCATTTTGTGTGTGTTTATGTGGGTTGTACCTCCTCAGCAGTGCGAGTGTGTCTGTGATGTTCCTACAGCGTTTCAGAAGTGCGTCCAGCCTCAGTGGTTCTTCTTTTAGAAACTTCACAGCCTCCACTTCTACTCTTAATACCACACGCATCTTACTTTGCAGCGTTGGGAACTGATCTACACACATGAACACAGTAAATGACATTACTCTCTTCAATACACAGTTGAAGACATTAGCTGTCTATTCATTCTTGTGATACTTTCTGATTGGCTGCACTCATTAGTCTGCTTCCTGGTGTGCCTTCACTCACTCTTGAGGTCAGTCAGAGTCTCTCCCAATCTTCTAAGCTCCTGACATTTCTGTTCTACTTCTTGCTCGGTTACCAGGCGATGATTGAGCCCCGCTCCAGTCCTCATTTCCTCTACAGAACGCTCGAGATCACTAAAGTCATGATTAAACAAACGCGCGCACACACACACATACACACACATACATACACACAGATACACACACATCATTTATTAGCAATGAACAATATGGCTTTTGATAAACTGTATTGTATGCGAATGGCACAAGAGCAAGGATTTTACTTAAAACATCAGAGGAAAGTGCATATTTGCATGTAGTGAAGTCAGTTATATGTGTTTTGTATCTGTTATATCTTCTAATTCGTTTAAAAAAATCAATAACTAAACATAAACATGTAACTCACTGCAGCTGCTGTATAATCAGCTCCTCCTCATTGAGATAGCGCAGTCTCTCCTCCTCCACTAGAAGGCGCTGCCGTTGAAGAGGGTCTTCTTGAGTTCGAGATGCTTCAATCAAGCAAAGGCCCAAATCTGCCTCCGTCTGTCTCAGCAACGCATGCACAGAATCTTGATTCTGCAACTACAAATACACACACTGTTTTCGGTGGAGGTGGGATAATGGTGTGGGGCTGGATTTTATGGTTTTGGCTATACCAAGGGTAATGTCCACACTACTGCTTTATAAGATTCTGACTTTCTGGACGCAGTTGGGGAAAGTCCCTTAGAATACTTAGAATACTTTCAAACCCCAGTTCTCATGAAATGTTTTTTTCCCTCATTGCTCGACTACTAAACTGAAAAGAGTAGATTACACACACACACACACACACACATTACAAGGCTTGGCTGTTGTAATGAATTTTATCATGGTCCACAAACCTGGCTCGCCAGCATCTCAGCACAAAGCCTACTCCCTTGAGGTTTTCAAACATAGTCTTCCTTTTTAAAAAAATGTCTAAAAGTCTCGTCTCGTTCTCGTGAACTCAGTCTCGTGTCTCGTGTCGTCTCGTGGGACAAGTGTCTCGTCACACCCCTACAAATTAGTGTCCAATTCCACTAGCTAGGGCTCCCCCAATCACACTGCACTGTTACATCAGCTAACAGATGCCTGTGCTGACTAGCATTATGCTGAGTGAGTATAATGTTACATCAGCTAACAGAGCTGACCAGCAAGCAGATTCACGGGCTACTGGGTGGTCAAATAAAAGTCAAGCACAAAATATACAGATACATATTTCTATATCTACATATTCTGTCAATCATTCTTAGGTGCTTGTTAAACAGACATGTTATTTACAGCCATGTGCCATAACATAAGCTGATACTAGTACTAGCAGAGAATTTATAGACTATTTATAGTCATTTATTACCAAGTTGGCTGCTGTGGAAATCACCAAAACACCCTGATGCTGATTGTATGAATTTCATGTTTTCTTACTGAAAACATGACAGACATATAAAAGCAAAGTGTAATCGCAGACTAACTGGATCATTTTGAAGAACTCTCTGTAATGTTTATTAATAATATCAGTGTAGTACCTACCTTATACTAAACTGTGTAATAATTGTCCTACTTTCCTTTAAGGGACCTGAAGGATTCTGTACAAATCTATACAGCATGACCATGTATGTTTTATATAAAGAAATTAATTCATACTTATAATCCATAATTCATTATAATTAATATTAATTAATTGTCATTTTTCATCATTATTTTATTATTTTAATGCATTTTCAAAATAAATGGAGTGTACTGAAGCATGTATTCTTTTTTATAATACCTTCAATCACTGATTAAAATGATCTGAAGTGCACGTAAAGCAAATCTTCCTATTTTCACATGTCACAGAAAAAGCTAATAAAGGGGACTAAGTGATGCAGTAGATCACAACAATGTGGATGTGCAGGGTGTGCTGTGTCTGGTATTGCTCAATTGCTTAAAGAGGGGAAACCAGTGTTACAGACAGAAGCATGGTGAGGAAGTAAAAAAAAAAGTATGCATGCATTGCAAATGTAAAACTGCAATGTAAATCTGCCAGTATTTTTTTTATGTTGACCATAAGGAGAGTTGGGGGAAGGTTCAGCAGTGGTCAGCTGAGTTAATTTATTAATTAAATAAAAGTTACTAAGTAGATATAAATGATGTTGAGAAATTATGTTGCAGCTTTGCTGAGGTTAACTTGGTCAGGATCAGGGCTGGGCTTTTTGGGACCTAAGATTTCTACTATTACTCCTGTTGGGCAAATATATCTGTAAATTCACTCTATTTGTCCACTGCTACTGGAGGTCATGAAAGCACATGTTGGAATTTTCTCTCTCACAAATTCATACCTGTAGCTTGCGTAACTGCGTCAACTGCCTCCGTAGCTCAGATGTGCTGTGCTGCAGTTCATTCAGGTGAAGCTGCATTTGGGAGCGGGACATGTTGATTGGTTGGGAAGCGCCGGTGGACGGAGGTGGCATCAGTGCCAGTGGGGCAGAGGGAGTCGTGGCTGCCAATCAGAGAAAATAACTGGGATTACATGACACAGATGATGAGTTCATGTCATCTAGGTGTTGTTCCATTTTTCTATAAATCTCAAGCTCTTCCAACACTAACATTACTATAGACGTGATCCAACCAAATGTATAGCATGGTAGTGCGTTTAGCACGGGAACAAGTAAATCAGTTTTAAACACAGCAGCTTAACTGCTAGGCTGAGAGTGGAACACCAGTAAAAATGGCCTGCAATCAGAAACTGACCATTGTTGAAAGACAATTACAGAATCTAGAGTGTAGCAGATAAAGGTAGAAATGCAAGGAACAAGGAAGCTGCTAAAGTCAGTGATGGTCTAATCATTTTCAGGGTTTTTGCTTTATATATGAATGCCTGTGTTATGAGTAGCATTTCTAAGACGTATCCCCCATTATAATTGATGTAATTCATTATAAGTACATTTTCAAGATGTAAAAGACTGTTCCAGATCCCCATTTAGTCCAGTATTTACCTCCACCTCCGCAATGAAAAAACGTAATGCACAGAATTGAATTGATTTAAATATAACTTCAATGTCGATCAAATAAATTACTTCTACACAGCTCTTGTAAAACATATTTTATTCATGTGGAAACGATGAATGCATTCGGGTGACACTTTAACAAAGAACAGTTCTCAACAGGTTACATGACACTTGCATAAGTCTTTCATGCCAACTGAAATAAACCTATGCAGACATTTATAAAGGCTTATCCCAAGGAACGTCAGAATGAAGAAAAGCAGCCTTTATAACCACTGATACTCACTGAAATAAGCCTAAAAATGTAGTAGGTTTTTGTCAGTTGTAAGGAAACATTCATGTACATGTCAGATAACCTTACAAATGCTGAATTTCAGTTTTACCCACATTTGTATAATTGTATAATTTTTTCAAGCACACTCCTCATCCATCAGCAGAAAACACACTAACAAATACAGAACTCCACAACTTTGGTAGAGTCTGCACATGCAACACCAATCCATATTATCACAAACAGTCTACAGCTCAACCTGTTAAAATCTATTTTAAAATCTAATACTTCAAACACACAGCTTGCAACAGAGCAATATCCCCTCCACCGCCACTATTGCTCTCTCTGAGGACGTGGGAAAGGGTCACAGAACATGCTGCAGAGTCAAACCGCTTTCCAGGGTTCATTCCGGGATAGCAGTGGGGTTACCAAGGATACAACAGATACATTCCAGGGTTAGACACACGCTCAACCTAACACTAATGCAAGCACACGTACTTGCACACTTACGCACACACACACACACAGAGAAAATGATCGATCTCCACACATTTCCCCCAAATACCATCAGCATCCCCACACGGTTCAGGGTGGAGGAATCCCTGAAATCATTCCACAAAGTCTGTACACAGCACACAGACAGAGATCGGACAACACCTTCACTGGGAAGCAGTGAAGAGAAAGAGACAGGACAACAAAGAGACACTCAGAAATACCTTTTTTTTTTCTAAACCTGCCAGCTGAAACACAGAACACGTCAGTGGTTAAACGTTCCCATCGTAGACGAGCGCGTCGTCTTTCACCCAATGAACCCAAGTGGTGTTAGGCAGTATGTCAGAGAAGTGCCTCGCTCACTCTCTCGCTCATACACACACACACACACTCACACACAGTATACTCACTCTCAGGAGCTGAGCAGTCGCTCGCTGTTTCAGCTTTGTCACTGTTAAAAAAGAGAGCAGTCTCACAAACTGGTCTGCAGCAATGGAAATACAAACTGACACACTTGTCTTAAATGCAGTCAAGACATGTTTGGTCTCTGACTATTTTTTTGGTTCCACACCGCAGCTACGTGGCTAATTTGGGCAACGAGGAGGGATGCCATCAATTAGCATTGTGCAAACTGCATGGCTGTATTGGCCCACACTCACCTCAGCCCAAATCGACTCATCTTATTGGCCCTGTTCACATTAACACGGGTCTTTGGTGATTCGATCATTGTCCGATCTTAAACTAAGCATAACTTAGTGCCAGCCGGCGTCCTGATGAGTCCTAAACATTAATAAAACACCGCCTATATCAACCATGTCACCACCCAAGCCAGACAATGTATAATTCCTAACTGTTTGGAAACAATCTGCTGTTTGAATTTAGAAAGAAAATGCAGCAGAAGAACAACATGAACTCCCACAGAAGTTATATAAGAAATCCAATAATGAAGGGTATGCTGTGAAAATGCCAGGTGGAATCAGCTATTCGACTTTAGTTGTCCTGAAGACTCGAACTAATGCCATGTGAACAGAGCCATTGACAGACACATAAATAAATTTTATGCCTTAATATTGGTTAGACCTTCACATGCTGAATTGAAGACCTTCGTAATTAGGGGAAACAGAGGAACCATCTTAGCACATAGAAAGGTAAATAATGAACAAAGCTTTTTAAGAGAGACAGTTATTTCTCACCTAAAACTTCTAAATAGATTTGAAGTTATAATATCATGATTTTTGTATAGGCTCTGCATCTGGCTATAAAATAAACTCCTGCTCGCCCAGAGACATAAAAAGTAAAATGATTTGGCACAGTTCGACTCCAGCTCCAGGGCAAAACTAGATAAGCACACTTTGGGTAACAAACATATGTTGGCTGAAGGAAACTTTAGATATTTTTTTGCTAAATGTATGCTTTAGAAATCTCTGAGTAACATATATATGCTTTCATTTTCAATTTTCCTAACATATTGTCCGAATATTTTCTTTGGGTTGTAGACTAGAAGTAGTCTTTGGGGAAACATTCCAACAAACTGTTTTGGACATCAGTTCATACATAGTATGAATGTATTTCAGCACCTATGTATATAAGCATTTATGTATTTAGATCACAAAGCTGGTCCCATATCTATCAAATGTCTTCTTTTGCTAGAGTATCTGGAATAGCCTGGGGTTTGACCGCTAGTAGTAAAAGCCTTTTAGAAGTCTGAGGAGCCCTAAATGTAAGAAATATCCATCCATCCATCTTCTACCCTTTGTCCCGCACTTGGATTCGGGGGGGCTGGAGCCCACCCAGGGGCAATGGGCGAAGGCGTGTTACAACCTAGACAGTCACTATGCCACACACAGAGTCAGACAACCATTCACACTTAGGGGCAATTTAGTGTGCTCATCTGACCCATCCTCTGTGCATGCGTGTTTTGGTGGCAGGAGGAAACCGAAGCTCCCAAAGGAAAACCCAAGCAGTCATGGGAAGAACATGCAAAATCCACACAGAAAGACCCTGAGCCCAACCCAGGAGTCGAACCCAGGATGGCACAAAATATGCCAGCTATAAATTATTAACATGTACACGGATATGGTGCAGGTTTTGTTTAAATGTCACTGGGGGTTTAAGAGCACTATTTAATATTTTCACAAAGTGGGACCATGTCTATGACTGAATTATATCTTGCATGTCATAGGGACCTTTGCAAATATTAAGCATATCAGCAACACATTAAAAGCATTTAGGGATGTTTGTATAATTTGAGAAAGTGAAAATGAATCTTACGGACTGTCAGGTGCCCTAGTGAGAACACTCTGGACCAGACCAGTCAGGCTGGCTATCTGCTTCTCCATTGCCTCCATTCGATCTCTGAGGAAAAAAAAAATTTAACAACAACAACAACAACAACAACAACAACAACAACAACAACAACAACAACAACAACAACAATAATAATAATAATAATTCCATTGCACACAAATACCGAACTTCACCTGGTCTCTGTTTCATTGCCCGGCAGTGGCGTGGCATATCCTGGCAATGCCATTCCTTCACTTCCAGGTCCTCCTATTACACACATTTGATCTAGATGTGGCCCCCCAGCCCGGGCTTTGGGGCTCTCTACAAACACTGTCCCATCTTTCCTGAACACCTGCCTGCCCGGTGACCCCCGGCCGGGCTGCTGGCTGTATGGGTCCCTTGCATCCAGTAGCTTCTGTGGCGAGGCTGGAGGGAGTGTGCGGAAGCCTGCCGCTGCGTAAGGGTCGGCATAGAGCTGACCCCCTGGTCTGTAGAGAGCACTTTCCAGTTCGCAGTGCAGGGCAGCGGCCGGGTAGGGCCCCAGTGAGCGTGCAGAGCCGCGGCGGTACGCCAGGGCCTGGGGCGAGTGGACCAGCGCATACGGGTCAGCATAGATGGCCTCGTTCTTCAGCAGCACCACACTCTTGGATGACGACGTCAACTCCTCGTCTGGCTTCACATCCCTTCTCTCTAAGATGGCACTTGGCGAGGGGCAGAACACAGGCTGCCCGTGAGCGGCCTGCCCTTGGACGTGGTGCGGGTGCTGGTGCTGGTAGGGGTGTGGCTGAGGGGAAGGTGGAGGGCCTCCAGCGTACGACGATGGCCGCCCCCCAGTATAGGAGAGGCGGGAGTGTGAGCGAGACGGTGAGCCCGAAGGGGATGAGGACGAAGGTAGGGTGTTCAAACGGCGAGTAGGAGACGACTCCCTCGAGGCGTACACCAGCTCCCTCTGAGGTCGGTGTGAGAGGGAGGAAGGGGGTTCAGAGAGGTAGAAGATCACATGCAGGTGAAAAGGAGAGGAAAAGTGGGCAAGAGAAATGTGTGGCGATTCAAAATTCTTTCAGTGACTAACACTAAAAACAGCATAACAAAGCGAAATTGTCAAATAGTAGAAGAAGCATGCCAAGATATTTCACTACTGTAAGCACCTTGACACACACACACAGAGCAAGAGTAGCTCTCATTCTTTTACTCCTTCTCACTCACCGTATCTATTTAGCAGTTTTAGCTCCCTACACTATTGAACACCTGAATCCACTTATCAGCTAATTAGCAACTCTGAATTCATGACATTCATTCATGATGTTAAAAGAGAGAACAAGGTTATGATCCTTTATAGAATGTGACTCTAACATGCCGTCTTCAGAGTGTGTTTCAGTGTTTCACTTCCATGGCTACATTTACTTAATTAGAAAGAACTATTATGTCCTTCCACTCTTCCACTGGCTTCTTCCTGAGCACCAGTTGCCTTTTAAATCCACTATATATTAACGAACTGTCAACCATCTGCACAAATAAGCCTCCCATACCCCGCTCACCAATTATGTCTAATCACAGGACTGCTCAGTTTAATAGAATAGCTGGAAAAACACTGAAATCTACAGTTTTCCACTTATCCTGGATATGGTCGATGAGTAAAGACATGTTAGGAGTTTTATTCTTAAGTTTAGAACCGATGAACAATAAATCAAACCAGACTGTGTAGGGTGTGTGGTAGCTCTAAAATTAGAATTAATTGTTAAAAATGAAGGATTCTAAAGACCAGGCCTACCTACGAATATTACTATGGATATTACTACCACAACTCGGTAAAATCCATATCGGATGAAGCTATATTTTTGAAACAGTTGAAATCCTGCACACACACTGACCCGAAGATCTCCATTGGTGACGTGGCCGTGGTGTCCGTGATGGGGGGTGTTATAGGGTGTGTCCCGGAGCGGAGGCTCACGGCAGTAGATCTTTATAACGCAGCGATCATGAACATCTCGCGGGTCTTCAAGCTCATAGAAGACGTTCCGCGCCTCGTCCTTGATGAGGATGGCCGTACTGGGGGAGCGCAGAGCACCCATAGTCAGCTTCTGCGGGAACATGTGCACAATGAGAGCATGCAGCGTCTCCATGCTGGTCAGCTCGTGTGTGATGTGAACGCGCCTTGTCTCATCTCCAAACTGCAGAAACAGGACCCCTGCAGACAGACAGGGTAAGAGAGAAAAGGTGGAAAGCATGAAGAACAATAAGAGTAAGAAAACATGTGGGGGGGGGGTGTTAGTGTGTGATTTTATGTCTGTGTGTGTGTGTGTGTGTGTGTGTGTGTTTGTGTGTGTGTATGAAGTTTGAGTGCAATCTGTGTGATTCAAACCTGATTGTAGACAAATGTATACAATCCATTCAATACCAGACTGCAGTCTGACAAATTTCTCCCAGACCAGAATGCAGCCTGAATGATTTCAGCTGAAAACACTTGCAGACTGACGATATTTTCACTGAAACCAACTGTGGGTTGAAAAAATGATTCTGCTCCCAACTGAGGCTGAACCAACCACAACACAACTTTTGTAAAACGTCCTCTGACCTGACAAAGGTATCCCAAACCAACTGTAGACCAACAAATTTTGTCTGAACTTGATTGTATTTTGAGAAATTTCCACCTGAATCTGACCAACAAATCCTGACTGAACTGTAGCCCTATCTTAGTCTCCACAAGGCACCTGAAGGTGTTCTGTGGTGTCTAGCACCAAGATATTAGCACCAGATCCTTGAAGTCTGGCAAGTTGTAAGGAGAGGCCTCCAAGGATCAGCCTACTCTGTCCAACACAGATGCCCAATCAGGTCTGGGGATTTTAGTGCTCATGTTACAACCTAGAGCTGTGTTTCCAAACATTTTTGCTGACATTCTGACATTATGTAAAAGAACATGTGATATGATATATATATATATATATATGTGTGTGTGTGTGTGTGTGTGTGTGTGTATATGTGTGTGTGTGTGTGTGTGTGTGTGTGTGTGTGTGCGTGTGTGT
>JBBKCR010000006.1:20050882-20061221 GCA_037577295.1 Ladigesia roloffi | reverse complement strand
CCACCACCCCCCAATGGTTATATGTGTCCCCCTAAAAACACACTGCCCCCCTTGGCCCCCATGGTAATTTGGGTGAGAACTGCCACTGCCTGTATTACCGCTATAATATTCAGGCACAGTTATTTTGCATTCTATGTCCTAGGGCTAAATTGTGGTGTGATTGTTTTGATCTCAATACCAAGATCCTGATTATTCAATATGATTATTTATTGATGTAAGTCTTTCTAACAGTGGGTTTTTTTTTTATCATTTTAAACTGAATTAAATACAGTTATATAGCAGGGTGTTTTATTTTGAAAATTCACTGCTGTGTTGAGAATGTTCCACCATACTGGGCAAAGGTGGTCCTGTGACTGTCCTTTTCCACTGAGTGGACAGATAAATTGCAACAGACAGGCTGCAGTCAGTAACTGTAAACATATAAAGTGCAGAAGTGTTCCTATGGTGGTAACTTGGCATTAGGTGGACTGATAAAGTGAACCTATATTGGCCAATGAGTGTAGCTATAATTTAGATGTTTCCAATGAACTGCCACCTCCTGTACACTGTAACATCATTCGATAAATTTTGTCTAGATTACTTTGACTCTTTTTTCGGGCCGTCCTGTCAAAATAATTCATAAACAATACTTACAAAATTGAGAGCCTTTCCAAATTTCTCTTTCATTTAAAATGTAACTGTAACATAATTATGTGTGTGACAAGTAAAGAAACTCAAATCTTGGTAATTTACTCACACATACATCTGCACATATTTCCCTGTTCCCCTGCAATGGCTTCCTATGGCTGCATGTATTCAGGAAAAACTTCATTGCTACATACAAAGCTCTGAATGGTCTTGCTTCTTCATATCTTTCTTATCTGTGTTTAGTGTCTAATACCCTATTTGAACTGGATTAGTTTCATCCAAGGAGGTCGGCAAATGTAAGGGATTGGGCTGGTGGACTCATACGGAAAGAAGTATTTGTGTAATTTGTGCATATTAACCCCAGCTAGGATTGAAACATCACAGCCTGGGCATTCATGTAAAACAATCTGATTAAAATTAAAAGTGCCCAAACAAACAAACAAACAATAAAGACTGACTTCTAGCAAATGCTAACTAGAACAGCATTAGGCTAAGCCAGAAATACAATTGTCCAGATCAGTGGTCAGCCTGCCTTGAAGTCAATACAGAACATCTGACATTACAGATTTGAACAAAACTGCTACCACAAGGGGTGAGTTTGGTGATTTCCATCCATTATCTGAACCATGTCTTTGGACTGTGGGTGGATACAGACAAGAAACAGAAAAAACAAACCACAAACCCAAAGAACCAATGGATGCTCTAGCCAGGAATCCAATCCTCCCCGCTGCGCCCCCATGCTGCATGACTTGATTTATAGAAAGTTAATCCCTCCGAAATTAATACTTACAGACTATGAAAACTGCAGATGACCAATTTCATCACAAATTTCTCAAATTCCCATGTAAATGTAATCCAGTAAAAGCTGTCAGTGCTCTGTGTATGTATCTGTGTATGTATATGTTTTTTTATTTTAAACTTTGTAAAGTGATTTTGGATTTAAGGATGATGCTCTATCAATAAAATTGAGCAATAATAATAATACTTATGATTGTTTTTATTGGCAAAAGCTAGCCATGGTTGTACTCCTGCATAGAACAGGTTTGTGTCAAATAATTTGTTACACCTTAAGGGATGACGTAAGACCCCCAAGCAGAAAAATCTGTTCCAGAGGAAAAGCGGCGACTGTCAATACACACACATCCATAGAGAGCAGTGAGCAGGCATGAGAAGCACAGTGTGCACCTGCTGTATTTTAACTGTGCACAATCAACCAAATGCACATCAGACAGATTTTAGTTGTAGTGATATCTTGCTTTGAGCGTGTGTGTAAGTGGATGCATATGTGTGTGTGTGTGTGTGTGTGTGTGTGTGTGTGTGTAAGAGGAGAGGAGAGATGAATTTGCAGCATGATCTGCATGCCAAGCAGGCTACTGTGCCCACCTATTCCGTTCTCACACTTCAACTGGCATCCCCTTACTCCCTGTCTCTCTTTCCATGTGTGTCCCCGTATGAGCGTGCAAGCACACACACACACACACACACACACAAATTGCTAAAGCATCTGCTTTTCTTCCTCTCTCCCCTGTATTCTGCTTTCTCTCTTTAATACTCTCTCTCTCTCTCACACACACAAACACACACACACACACACTAAGACTGCGGCAGGCTCTTCGGCCACACCTGCCTCCCACCTGCGTGCCTCTACCACAGTTATGACAACACACAAGGCCAGTCTAAAGGCATGTGAAAAACGTGGCATGAAAAGGACACGGCTGTCACTAAACACACACACACCCTTACGCACACACATACCTCCCCAAATCTCAGTGCTTCTCACCTGGTCAGACGAGTAACGTCCTCCTCCCCAACCAAATCAACAAGCAGTCAGGTAGACAATATCTCTCTATCTCTAACTATTTATCTGTCTCTCTCTCTGTTCGCCCAGTGTAAATTGTCCACATCTTCACTGTTTAATGAACGTACCGTACCATTGCTAATTAATTAGCTCCGTCACCAGCTTGCTCCTCCTCAAGCCGGCTCCTTCCACCCCTCCTCTCTGTCTTCTCTTCCTCCTCCTCCTCCTCCGCCTCTATTTTTCTCCTTCCGTCTCTCCATTTACGGACTGCGGATCACAGAAAATCCCCTCATGCCTCAGGAGCGTTTTGTCTCTCTCTCTCTCACAATCTCTCTCTCTGTTCTTTTCACTACGGACAGTCACCTCCTCTCTTTTCTCTTCTCCACTGCCTCATTCTTTCCTTCTCTCTCTCGTTTTCCCTTGCCCTCTCTCCGTCCCTGTTCCTCGGCGGCACGCGTCTCATGCCAGTTTGCTATGTGATATCATTTATCGCCTTATATGGGCTTTGGGGTTGTCAAGGAAACGACAAACTCCACCTGACCACCCCCCTCCCCTTCTACCAACCCTCTGATTCCAGCACTGTTGCTAGCAGCGGCTGCAGCGGGGTAAATACGCGGAGCACATAGTGGGGAGAGGGGGGACGGCTGGCACGGAGGGAGAAATGACGACATCGGTGAGTGTTTGAGGATGGGGAGCAGAGAGAGATGAGAGGGAAAAGAGAAAGGTACACAGGAGAACTGAAGGTACAAACAGGAAAATAATAGAGATGAAAAAAGATACTGGCTTGACGGAAGGACACAGAAAGAGACGACTGGGACAAACGTGGATGAATAAAAAAGGAATAGCATGGACAAGAAAACTGGAAATATCACATATGTCATTTTGCTATCTCTGTATGACACAAATGAATGTAGTGTATACAGTCTGCCAGACACCCTTCACCCTGGTCATCACAGGTCTGTCCACAGGATGACTAATGTCCAGATAGTAATTGGATGGTGGACTGTTTTCAGCACCCTAGTGACAATAATATGGTTCTGTGACAATAACATTGTAGATTGAGTGGTTGTACACAGCAGTGTTGCTGGGGGGATTTTGCGCTTGTCAGGGTCACAGCTTGGTTTTGAGTGCTCCACAATGCGAAAATATCAAGCCAAGAGAGGCTCAGTGGTCAGAAACTGGACCCTAAGGAAGGCTTCAAACGATGGCTTGCACAAATGGTGCATGGAAACATCTAAGAATGGATTTCAATGTTCACTACTATGTGTAAACCAAAGAGCATACAAAACTCTTCCAACAGTTATCTCATAATCAACACACTCACACACACATACCTGCTGCCGGGAGCAGTTGGTGTTGACCAGTGTGGCAGTGTGCTGTGGTGGGTATTTGCCCCGCTGTCTCTCCGCCTCACTCTTGTGAAGCTTGGCCATAGCTTCCATATCTGGGTTGGAGAAGCGACGCGGGGTGCTTCCCAAAGTGTGGTACTGGCGCTGATAATCGGCATGCTCCCCCCGCAACATCACTGTGTACCTGCTTTACTTTTCTTCGTCCCTCCTTCTTCGCTCCTCTTCCCTTCTCGAGCCCTGTGGGCCAATAATCGAATGTCAAAGGTCAGGCGAACAGTGCATGTGTATACTCACAAATGCAGTTTTCAGTGCAATGATATGGCTTTGAAATATCATATAGTGTTGTCTGTAACAAGTCATTTGCTGTAGCCAATCTATCGGGTGTTCAGGTTGTGTTTGGTTAGCTTGTGTTTTGGGGGTTAGGAGGTTGCCCCTGTGAACAGAAGGTTGTGGGTTTAAATCCCAGGACTGCCAATGTCACCACTGAGCTGCCCTTGAGCAAGGTACCGCCCACACAGGTTCTGCTCCCTGGGCACAGCTTCACTTGTGAATGGGTTGATATGCAGGGCCTCTTCCCTGCAGCAGCATCATGTGACCTCTTGCGTATATTTTCTTGCTATGGATGATTATATAGTGTTTAAGGGTATGTAATACAACTATTTATTTGTTTTGTGATATTTTATAAAGCATTTTATGAATATTCTCTGTACTTAACGGACACTGACCAACTGCATTTTTCATTAAAAAGAGCACATACAATTATACATTTATACACTGATGGCACATCCTGTTCATTTCAACGTACCAAATCTCTTACTATCATGTCATGCATTGCAAAAAATATCAATAGCTGCGCTGCAGTGTAGCCAATACCAGGTCAGATGAATCACCTGTAACAGGTCATAAGATGTTAACTGTATACAATGTCAGCTATATCAGGTCATACGGGCAGCTGTGGGCTAGTGGTTAGGACGTGATCAGGATGATGGGGGTGAATGGGTTAAATACAGAGAAAGATGTGCTGTGTTCACTTATGACAGAAAGGTCACTTTAGTTTACATGGTGTTGTCTATGATGGCTAAGATAAAGGCATCATCACAGTGCCACCACAAGCACACATTCCTTCAGAGAGAGGATACAGAGTCAGGACTGTGTGTTACCTGATAGTGTATAGACCATATGCTGACATGTCTCAATTGTGCACAGTTGCATTTTGGAAAGTTTTGCTGTCTTTGTTGTATCTGTCTGTGTGAGAGACCTGAAGATAAGGCAATATGACAGCAGGACATCTACACGTCAGATAACACCAGCTCTGTCTATGGGCCACAGGCAAACTGACCCTTCATAATACTTCCATTCTCTCTCTCTCTCTCTCTCTCTCTCAGTCCATCACTCTTTTCCCTGCCCCTCTCTCTCGCTGTCTCTTGTAATAACATGGTATACTCCACAATAACTGACTTAATGTAACTGACATTAGTTAAGGATAGTGACAAGATTCAAAACAAGGCACAAGAGTAAATCAATCAAACACAAATATAACTACGTATATTAATCAGAATACATGCTTTTCTTTCTTTTGCATAGGAGAGAAGGTAATATTATATTTAAGATGGGCATGTATGGCCTCAAGCAACAGCCAACTGATCTGACTTTCAATTAATAGACATAGAAAAGGCCAAAAAAGTTTGGGACATCTATTAAAAAGGTGATAATTTTGAAGTATCCACTTATATCCAATTGTTAGACCTCCCCATCTACCTGTTTGGGATGGTCAAGAACAGCATGCGCTTCTCCTACCTCACGCTGCCACCACCAGTGGACAGGTCAACACACTTGGAGGAGAAAACTAAATGCTAATTCTGCAATGTCAGCTAAAAGGTGCTCCAGGAGGGGGCAGCCTTTCCCATTTAAAGAGGGCAACAGCATTGGACTACAGGGCCGCTGTATCAATAGGATTTGTACTCGCCTTATTAACAGAAGATCGCAAATTCAATTCCTGGTGGCCATCTGCAGCAAAAAGTCAAAATAATCACTTCACATCACTTTACTCAGTACAATGAAATCCAGCATGGGCGTCTGTCAGGTCTCTCAATTGTTGAGCTTGAATTCTCATATTCAACACACAGAAACATCTTGTGTATTATGGTATATACGTCATAATAAAGAGAAACGAAGGGCTCATATAGAAGATGAGCAAGGATCACATACCACAAAACATTCAAGCACAAACTAGCCCACCCAAAGTTCACATATCTATAGATCTGTGTTTCCACTTTAGCATTGTCTGTGTGGCCCTTTCTTCTGTCTGAGACATGCAGAGGTCCTGTGAGGAACAGCAGTAAGCTGACTAATTGGCATGTCTGTCATATGCAATGGCATTAAAAAACAGGCACTCTGTGGGCCCTGATTCAGCGTATTAATTATGCTCTGTAATGAATGTATCAACTTCTCTGGCTAGAGCCATAAGTAACTAGTGAGGGGGGGCTGGAAAACTAGCATTCATATCAAAGCTAAATTGTTTACTGTGGCGATTGCAGTGTGCCTCAATCCCCAGCGTCGTGTGGGGGGTTATGGGGGCGCTTAAATCCCGAGCATCGTTTTGCCGAGGATTGCTGCGACATTCGGTGGCCCACCTACTGTTTTCAGCATGAAAAATCAGAGGTGTGGCGTGAGAGCGCGTGAAGACAGTCAGATGCGTGTGTCTCACGCTCATGAGTTGGCAGCCCTGTAATTGTGTTAGCGTATAGTTACTACTTTGTTCATTACTCATTATTGTGTTTAGTGTCCAGTTAATTACATGCATTAAGCTTTATAAGCTGTGATCTGCTTTTTGCAGGTGCTCTCTTTCAGCATTTTATGCTGTTTTGCTTTAACTGGTCACCGTATCTTTTATTGTGAGGTTAGGCTTGTGCTCCTTACAGTAACTCCAAACACCTGTCATCCACTCACACACACTCGTAGTGCTGTGTCCTTTGTGTGTGTGTGTGTGTGTCCGTGTGTATGGTAACATGTTTTCCTGCTGTGCTAGACATTCTCACAGCAGAGGACCAGACTGCAGACCAGCTTTCCGACTGGCACACTTACATACAAATTAGAGGCAGGAGCAACAACAAGTAAGAACACTACATTTCATAACACTGCACTATAAAGACAACGAATAGCTCCATCCTAGCCTAATTATGGTACCTGAACTGCATCATATTAGACATTTGTAAAGAAAAAAGTGACACAAACTGCTATTTGAGCAAGAAGATGAAGTTCATGGTCAGGAATCTAAGAAAGCACAATTGGCCTTGTTCTGTCTGCGTGGGTACAACAGGCCTCACTCTCCTCCTGTCAATCAATGGGTTGCTAGCCAGCCCCTGTTGTCAGTTAGTTGCATAAAATGATTACATAACAGAATGAGGAGTCAGTGTTCTCCTCCAAGTGAGTAGAGCTGACCAGAATGTTGCATTTGCGGCAGTTTAAAATGATTTGGTGCTGATACATATGACAGAGAAAGCATGTTCTTTCCCTCACCCTCCCAGTGTGGGTGGTTTAGTGTGACTGCTCCTTGCCAACTATGGAGAATATTGTTATTATTTATTGGCCTCACATAGGATCCCTCTTCTCCCATTGGCCCAGGGATAGGCCCTAGAACACCTGTAAGGATTAAGCAGTTATAGAAAGTGAATGAGTGAGAGATAAGGAATATTATATATGGGTAAGAGCTGAGATATACAATGACAAACTATGTCCTGAAATACTGGGCTCAAGCACAGTTTGGTGATCAAATACACAGAGAATTCAGTTTGATAGCCTTGTATAACTAGTATAGCCACAATTACAGTAAATTACAGTTTTGCTCATACGTATTACATGGATCTTTTTCATTTCCATCGTAGGTTTTATTTTCCACTGTTTGAAAGCCGTCTCGATAACTGATGACAGAGACCTTTTAAACTGTTCGACACTCAACGACTCAAAACAGTCAGCATAATCACACATATTACCTGCCAGTTCCTACAGTCACTACTGCATGTCAAATAACCAATCAGATGGGCTCCGTGTCATATAATTGAATTTGCTACCTCTTTCTGTTTAAATCCTATCTCATCAGACAGGACCAGTTAAATGTCTGACAGAGACTGAGTATGATATATGTTCTGGAAACCAAAATGACCAACCATCTAATATCCTCTGTGTGTGTGTGTGTGTTTGTGTGTATGTGTGTGTGTGAGGATGAAGAAGACAGATTGCCCTCCAAGATTCACCACATTTTACAGGGTGCTCTAGCTTGCTGGAGATTAAACCAAGCCCTGACTGGGAT
Organism: Ladigesia roloffi; assembly: GCA_037577295.1. Taxonomy (NCBI): domain Eukaryota; kingdom Metazoa; phylum Chordata; class Actinopteri; order Characiformes; family Alestidae; genus Ladigesia; species Ladigesia roloffi. Next base: position 20,053,138 of record JBBKCR010000006.1, on the reverse strand, counting down.
ATATTTTGATGAAGAATCAGCATCGCAGTTTTATTTTTGAACAGCAGGCTCGAACATATTCCAGAAAATCAGCCCACAGAGATATAAATCAGGTCTGCTGTGATCATGGCCACATAAACCGCACTAGACTGAAAAACTGAGAACCACAGAGAAAGTGGCATGTGAATAGCAGAAGGTTCTTTACGTGTTCTTAGAGAGTGCGCTGAGCAGCTCACAGATGTTTTCACAGACATCTTTAACTCATCCCTGAGCACAGCTGTGGTTCCTACTACCAGAATCATCCCAGTGCCCAAGAAGTCATCAGTGTCCTGCCTGAATGACTACCGGCATTTTGCATTCACCCCCATTATCACAAAGTGCTTTGAAAAGCTGCTATTGGGACACATGAAAGCACACCTCCCAGACCATCTTGACCCAGTGCAGTTTGCATACCGCGCCAACCAGACAACTGCTGATGCAATTTCAACTGCCCTTCACCTCACCCTCTCACATCTGGACTCAGGATGGCTATGTCAGAATGTTATTCATAGACTTTAGCTCAGCATTTAATGCAATTGTTCAACAGAAAATGGTGTGGAAACTGAACCTACTGGGCATGAACACTACAGTGTGTAACTAGGTCTTAGACTTTCTAACTAACTGGCCTCAGTTTGTTAGTATTGGAACTACCACCTCCAAGACCATCAGACTGAGCACCGGTGTGCTCAGCCCACTACTGTTCACCCTGCTGACGCATGACTGTGGTGCCCAGTTCAGCAGAAACTACATTATCAAGTTTGCAGACAACACAGCATTGGTGGGGCTCATAAGGAAAAATGATGAGTCCGCGTACAGAAAAGAGGTCAAACAGCTGGTGGTCTGGTGTCGAGACAACAAATCTGTCCCTGAACAAGACAAAGGATATGGTCATTGACTTCAGGAGGAACTCCGCCCCATACACCCCACTTCACATTAAGCTGTGGAGAAAGTCAGCAGTGGGAAGTTCTCAGGTGTGCAGGTGACGGACAACCTCAGCTAAACACTTAACACCACAGCCATCACCAAGAAAGCCCAACACTTTCTGAGGAGACTTCGTAAGGCCGGTCTTCCCCCTCCCATCCTCACCACCTTCTACCAGGGGACCATCGAAAGCATCCTCTGCAGCTGCATCACTTCCTGGTTTGGCAACTGCAACAGTGCTGACCGAAAGTCCCTTCAGCGCCTGGTGAGAACAGCTGAGAAGGTCATCGTTGTGTCCCTCCCACCACTCACTGAACTGTACAAAAATCGCTGTGTTCGCCGCGCAACTGGCATCATCACGGATCCCACCCACCACTCACATGGACTGTTTTCCCCTCTGATGTCTGGAAAAAGGTTCAGAAGTATCCGTACCACCACTACCAGATATCTTCTTCCCACAAGCCATTAGATTTCTGAACTCAGGGCCTGCATGCAACATCAGGGGCCTGTAACAGAGTCTGACCTTATACAGGGACTGATTTAAATATGCACAAGATTCTTTTTACACATGCACATGACACTTTCAAAAACTCCATACCCACTGCACCTGACACTTTGCAAAACTGCACTAAGACTGGCTGCTAAACATTTCGTTTAAAAAAAATATATATATATAAGGTTGCAGCAGTTGTCTTTGTTCTTTGCTCTTTGTATGTCCTTGTTCTTAATTCTGTCCATTTTGTCCTACACTGTTTGCTTCAGAGAATACTATTTCAATCCTCTGTGTACTTGTGTATGTGGCTGGGCTGACAATAAACTTGAATCTTGAATCTTGAACTAGGGAGTCAGACAGTAGCTGCCTGACATGTTCAATAACAAACAGTTTATTAGAATTACAATAAACAAACATTATTTTCCATAAAAAGTAACAGCAGAGTGGTGTTTAATAACTTGTCAGATAAAGTGATGTGTGCGGTCATAACTGATATGTGGAGCTGGCTAGTAGTGAGTGGCCTTAGTTCCTAGATATGCAGGCTACAACACAACCAGACTGAATGGGTTTCATTACAGATGCATGGCCAAGGCTGTGTAAAAGATGAAAACTGCTAAATGTGAGGGAAACCGCATTTCATTATGCATTTATCAAGCTGTAAGTAGGCTGCATTATGCGTGTGCCCTGAATAGAGCCACAGAAGATAAGCTCAAATTAGCTCTTAAGAAAAGAAAAAAGTAAATGTCATCTAGCAAGTCACACAGGTCTGTCCCAAAAGTACGCTTGTAAACAAAAGAGTCCTTGATGTTTCTTGCTCTAAAACT